>JAQGBT010003019.1:0-21316 GCA_034698585.1 Disparrhopalites patrizii | reverse complement strand
TTTTTTCTATTTTCTCTATTTTCTTGAATTTTTCTTGGATTTTTTCTATTTTCTCTATTTTCTTGAATTTTTCTTGGGTTTTTTCAATATTTTTCGATTTTTATATATTTTCTTTGATTTTTTTCTATTTTCTTCGATTTTCTCTAGTTTCTTCGATTTTTCTCTAGTTTCTTCGATTTTTCTCTAGTTTCTTCGATTTTTCTCTAGTTTCTTCGATTTTTCTCTAGTTTCTTCGAATTTCCTCTCTTCTTTGATTTTTGGTTATTTTCACTATTTTCTTGTATTTTTCTCTATTTTCACTATTTTTTTCGAATTTTCTCTATTTTGTTCGCATTTTCTCCGTTTGCTTCGAATTTTCTCCATTTTCCTCGATTTCTCTCTATTTTCTTCTATTTTTCTGTAGTTTCTTCGAATTTTCCATATCTTCTTTGATTTTTCGTTATTTTCACTATTTTCTTTGATTTTGTTCTATTTTCTTAGAATTTTCTCTATTTTCACTATTTTGATCGATTTTTTTATATTTTGTTCGAATTTTCAATTCTATTTTCTGACCTTCCTTTCTTTATGCAACCTTAGCAGCCTGTTTCTTTCATTATCTCCTTTAGTTCTCTAATTCTGCTAATTTCTCTTATATTTTCTTTTCACAGATGTTTTCAGCCTCATCATTTCACTCACACATCCAATACTTTCCTACGTTTTTACTTTCCTTTGTCATACATTAGTGTTTTGACCTTTCCTCTTTTGTCCTCTCTCGCCTTCGTCATAAATGTACTGTCACAATGTAACAGAGAACCAAAATGTTTTTTCGTGGGAGCTCAATCCTCCCCGATTTTGCTACATCAAAAAGGATTCAAGGCTCTCTCTTGGAATGTTTGATTAAACCAGGAGGTTTTCCAGAGCATTGTGGCAGTCTTACCGATGGATTTTGGTTCCCTTTTAGATATTAGAAAATCCTTTAGATCCTTGGATTTCCTGTTGAATAAATAATATGGGATAATAAACACTTTTTTTTATTGAAGATTATACCCTTAATGCGTTCATATTCCCAGCGCCCTGCCCCCCGCGATGGAGCTCGTGATATTTACCATGCAAGGCACATACGCAAAAATTCCCCTTAATCCCCTTCCCTCTCATTTAGTCTGACCTGGCCGGTACTTTCTCCAAGAATGGTCGGATAGGAAATTAGGTGAAATGTGGAAGTTTTCAGGGTCATATTAATTTTTCGGTTTTTTTCGGTCTTATTTTCTCTCTTTTATCGTTTCTAATTCCGCCTTTGTTGGCTTTATCACTCTCGCCGTGTCTTTGTTATTTTCTTTCACTTTCTCCAGCGTCGTCCTCTCCCCAGCACTTTCTCTCAGCCGTTGCATTCTCTGCCTTCCCGAATTGGAAGTGACACATTATTTGTCTTTGTGAGCGTGAAATATTGAAATCATAAAGTATCCTGACAATTTTGGAAGGTTGCAAATACGCAAAGGAGAAATATCAAGGGAGGAGCTCATCATTAAAATTTACCGGATTATCTCCCTCCTGCGCATCCCTCGTTTCCCGGAAAAGGCCAAAAGTAAATTCATACGTTTCTCTCCATGAAGAAAGTGCGAATAAGGAGAAAGTCAGACTTTCCCCGTCTTGTAAATCACCATCTAAATCCATGCAATATCTTCTCTGCTTATACTGAAATTAATCCCGAAATACCCGGAATTTCCTCGTTCCCCGAAAAATATGCGGAGCTACATTTTTATTTGTGAAACATAAACGGGAATTTAACGAACTGCTTTGGATAGTACCACTTTGGCCAGTATTTATAATCACTTGTGAGTGGAAATACCAAGGAAAATACTGCACATTTCAAGGTCGTTATACCCATTAAACCTATATGAACTTCCTTGAAAAAATATATTTCGTGGCGCCGAAATGAGGAAGAAAAAATGTGGATTTAATGAGGGCAGAATAATACCCAAAAAAATGTGTTCACGATTGACAGACTTTTTTTTAACAACAAAAACCGAAGGCGCATTAGATCAGCCTTTGAGCGTCAGTCCCGTGCTGTGGCCGGGTTCAAATTACAAATTGTTCTCCCGGGCATTCTGTATAGGACATTCTACCTCTGTCTAATCAGCCTTTTCCCCCGCCGTCTCCACCCGGAAGGCGAGGGCATTTGTCTGGGACAAAAACGGGAGATTCCATTGCGGCAGTGATTAAGTTTTTTTGTACTTAAAACAAATTCAGAAAAATCTTCCGAAAAAATCTTCCGGGCTTTCTCCTGGTGGGAAGATGACAAGCTGCTGGCTTTATTCGAACACTTCCAATTTTCTCTGCCTTTTTTGTAAATCTTTTTCCTGGGAAGACTTTTCGAATTCGGCTTTTGTCCCTTTTCCATCCGTCCTTTTTGTACCGTTAAAATACACGCGAATCCCTTCCTAAGACGGGGCTTAAGCGGGAATAAGGAAATTTTTCTAATTTTCTGCCCTCGTGCTCCTTTTTCTTTTAATACCAAATTAGCAATTCCTTCTGTTTTTTTCCCTGACCGAGGCGAAGCTGGGAGTAAAATATTTCCCAGGGATAGCTTTCTCCAGGAATTCTCCATGGAGATTTTTAAAGAAAGTTTTTGGCAACTAATTTTTTTCTTCCCATTTTTTTTCTTCTCTGAGTTTTTTGGAAAAAGCTACTTCTCGCTCGGCCGATGCTTCTCTTTTATGCTATGCATCCTTTGTAATAGAAACTACAGCTAATGGGAGGACGACAGTTTGTGTCCTTGTGCCACTCCCGAGCAGGAATTACAAAGGAGGAAGGGACGAGAAATTTAATCCATAAACACGTGTGAAGGCACACAAAAGAATTCTTGGAGACATGTCGGAAGCAGATTTTTTGCTTTAATGAGTCTGGACATTTCCAGTTGTTTGTACGTTGACTTTCTCTATAATGACATTCCCGACAACAACAAGTTGCGTAAGCATCAATGCCCGTATCAAAGGAGCGTGGACGCAGGATTGTGTTTCAGAAATTGTACATATATCTGCATCCACATTATTTATATCTAAATATGTATGTATGTACATACATTGTACATACGCGTATAAGTCATATGAAATCTCTTTGTACCTCTGATCTGTCCGCAATTATTCCAAATTCAGATTTCAATGACACAAAGGCTTGGACACACGTGGCGAACCGTTAAACTGGACGAACATAATACGACAACGGAATTAAATGTCCCGCGAAATCTGACATTGAGAGGAGTGATAAAGCCCGCATTGGAATGACAAATAAAGTTATGAAGCGGACTACAGAACGCTTCAAAAGAAATGTTTGCAAGTGAAAGGATGCGAAGAAAACACTACCAAAAATGGAAATGAGAGAGAACGGGGCGAGAAATAAATTGTAAAAAAGGGAGGAAAGACTTGCAGAAATACAGACAAAAAAAGAGAAAGCAAGGGAAAATCTAAAAAAAAAGGCACGAGAAGTAATGGCAAACGCAGAGAGAAAGCGAGAGAAAATGTAAAAAGAAAAGTCAAGAGAAATAATGACAAATACAGAGAGAAATCGAGGGAAAATACAAGAACGGACAAGCCTAGAGAAATAATGACAAAAACAGAGAGAATGCGAGGGAAAAATTAAAAAAGAAAAGTCAAGAGAAATATGGACAAAGGCAGAAAGAAAGCGAGGGAAAATCTAAAAAGAAAAGTCAAGAGAACTAATAACAAAGACAGAGAGAAATCAATGGAAAATCTAAAAAGAAAAGTCAAGAGAACTAATAACAAAGACAGAGAGAAATCAATGGAAAATCTAAAAAGAAAAGTCAAGAGAAATAATAACAAATACAGAGAGAAATCAATGGAAAATCTAAAAAGAAAAGTCAAGAGACATAATTACAAAAATAGAGAGAAAGCGAGGGAAAATCTAAAAAGAAAAGTCAAGAGAAAAAAAGATAACAAAACAGGAAACATGTGAAAAAAGAGGAAATTACTACGAAAATAAACAGTAAAAGTGCAAAATTGGGAGAAATTGAGAAAAGGGAGAAATCGGAAGAATTCAATGCCTGTTTGAAATTTACAGGGAGAAAGTCCAAGGTTAGAATTTTACCAGGCAAGTGGTAAAGTGTCCGATAAAAAAGAAGCCTAATTGTATTGCCCATTGCCATCCTCAACGTATCTTTCCATCTGCAATCTCCCCTGAAAATCCCATCTAAACCAGTCGAAACACGTCGCGAATTACGGCCATTGAATCGTAATTAACCCCCAAAAATTGACGGGATTCCTCCCGCATAGATTTCCTCATAAATCCTGTCCGACTATCGCTCCTTTGATTATTCATCAACTTGTTGTAATTCCAAAGGGAGACAAATGGGAAGACGAACGTCAATAATGCTGGTCTCTCTCTATTTCTCGTCCCTCCGCCATAGAAATTCCCTCCACGTGTCTTCCCCCGCAAACTCTTTCGCTCTCATTATTTATTACAAAGCATTTGCATATGTGCTCCGCGAGAATCTTTGATTGAATTCGTGCTCTGGCGTCAAGCGCCCGGATGAAATAACAGCACAGTCAAAGTCAAAAAGGAGGAAATATTTCTGTGTCATAAATCCTAAAAGAATACCTTTGCACACCAAAACTTTCCGTCGTAACTTTATAATCTTTCAAAGGATTTCGAAAATAAAATCAGCGCCTGACTCTGATCCCCCGACCGAGTTAATGATTGTACGACGTTCTCTTTTCTTCTCACATTTCAAACACAAACTTTTGAAAAAGGTACAATGTACCGAATTCAACTACATGAAATACATTAAAAGAATACATAGAAATCCTAGTAGAAAGTGTAATTTCGTTGGTTAATCTGACAAAATTTAATTTTCTTCCGAATCACTTTATGATAAGGGAACAAAGGGGACTTAATTAAGTGTAAATTAATTTAATTTGAATGCGCATTTGAATGCAACAGGAAGGCACAGCTGATATTTGATCGTCTATTTTTTAGTAGAAATAACTAATTAAGTTTTTCTCTTTGAAGCTTCTGTCGAGAGTCTATTGTGGATGTATTTTTAGCCTGTTTTTAATTTAAAATTCTCCTTGTTTTTAGCCATTGTATTTGCATTTTGAAGTCAAAAGGATTTATTTGGATCTTAACGGGCAGGACAAATTTGTTCATGCGTCGGCGGAGAAATAGTTTATATATGTATATGCAGGCAGCATATGTACTTATGTACTTACGTACGTACATACATAAATGGTTTGGTCGACAAGATGCAAAAAGGAAAATAAATGGGGAGATTCCTGCCAAGATTTCGTCGCCGTGTGTACAAGTATACTGATAGGCATTTCAATGGGAAAATATTTATTTATGTACCTAAATTATTGGACGTGAAGAGCATTCTGGAAGGACAAACATCCCCAAGGGGGCCACGTGCTGCACTAATCAAGTGTCACTTGTCATTTCCCGCTCCCAAGCCAAAATTAATGTGGCGGACGAAGTGTGACGCTAAAGATTCTTGATTGGTTCCGGGATGGACAAGGAAAAGTCCGAAGAGAAAGTCCAAAGGAAAAGTCCGAAGAGAAAGTCCAAAGGAAAAGTCCGTTCTCCGGGGACAGAAACTCCCTATTGTGTGCTTACGTAAAAGACTTTCCTAGCCATTCCACCAAGATAGTTTTGCTCTCAAGATCTTTATTAGCTCCGTTTATTTCTCCAGCCATTTTTGGGGATGTTCATATATGGGACTTTCTCCGATTTCTGGAGAGGTGTGAAGACCTGGAGAAAATGGGCGTTCCAATAAATGGACTTATCCCTTGTTGTGCTCATAATCTGTCGTCTACGTGCCCTCAGAAAGTTTTTGGAGAAAGTAAATCTCATGACTCTCAAAATTACTCTCAAAATTACTCTCACAATCAAACTTTCCCAGTTGCTATGAGCTTTTTGGCACTTTCGGTGAGATGAATTCCTGGAACGGAGCGGGCGTTTCGAGCGTTTTGGGGAAACTGGACAAATCTGAGCGTCATTCTGGATGAACCCAACATTTTCTGTAATTAATGGGAATTTTTTCTGTTGAGAGTTGGCTGTATAATCAATTCCAGAAGAAGAAATGGAGAAAGTCTTAAGCCTCATAAAATTCAAAAGTATAAATCCGAAAAAGGTTATTAAGCAACTACTCTTGGCGGGCTCATTCAAATATCCCGTGCCAGTCATAATTCCCGGTTATACTGGAAAAAAATCCCTTTTCTACTCTGACCTTGACTGGATGTTTATTTACAGATTTCGATTAAGGGCAAAATTTGGTTGTGCAATATTACATATGTATATCTATACATGTGTATACAGTTCATACACTTAATTTGTATAATATAATATGTATCTGCACGCATTTCAAAGGCTTCTTTCTGACGAATCATCCAGGTACATTCTAGTGCAGGTATTTCTGGAGCATTCCTCTATTTTTGTATGTGATTGATCTAAAAATAATATCTTTTTGGAAAAATACACCCTTGACGTAGTATAGCATATCGATTACATCTGTTTTTATCTTTAATTGGGTGTGCAATGCGATATGACGAAACATGTATGTATATGTACATATATATATGTAATGTCAGTGTGCCAGAGCAAGCTTCGAGATAGAGAATTCCTCTATGTTTTTTTTCCTACGATATTTTTCTCCTTGTAAATCCTTGGAAATGTACACACCAGTCGCAATCTTTCCATTTGCTCGATCGATTCAGAAATGAATAGGCATCCCGATGTTTTTAAGAGGGCGTGTTGTCACTGAAATAATCCATGCTGAGCTATGATATCTCCATTTTTTTCGTGCTTGTTAAACAATTTATCCGGCAAATTGCGTTCTATGGCAGAGATTTGAGTGAGTTTGAATGGATTGAGTCCGTTTTGCAAAGGTGAAATCTATTCATGGATAATTCGGGTACTTCCTCCGGTTTTTGCGGGGAGCTCAGTGGGTGCATTTTTGGCGGCTGCGAATAGCATGGATTTACACGGAATTACTCGGGAAGGGAGCCTTCTCCAGTGTCACTGTGCTATTTCGCAGTGCACAAAATACTCCCACATTTATAATAATATATTACGTCTGACCTTGTCCTCTAATTCTCTCATTTTTGACACGGATGTGTCTGCCTTCATTTGTCTCGCCGTAAACTAGCGTCTTTTCCCAAAACTCCCTTCAAAATGATTCTGAATTGGATCAATTTGAGGCATAACACGTTCTTTGGGGGAAATTACCGAGTTTATCCGTGATTTCCAAAAAATATTCTTTGAATCACTTTTCATTCACTAGAAGCCACCAACACAAAATTTCTCTAATCACTGTCACCAAATTTGTTCACGGTTTAACGGCCCACGTTTATGTTGAATCGAAATGACTTTCTTTTTGTGACTTTTTCTTAACGAATTTTGCTTTACGACTTCCTCGTTATTTTTTTTGTCCCCTTTTTTATGAAACTTTATTTTAAGACATTTTTTTTTGTGAATTTATTTTTTCAAAGCTTTTCTTTTGACTATTTACGAATTGTCTCTTCAAATTTTTCTTTCTACTTTCTCTTTACGAATATTTTCCTTTCCACTTTCTTCTAATGGATTTTTCTTTCTACTTTCTCTTTACGAATTTTCTATTTAACTTTCTCTTGCCAAATTTTCCTTTCTACTTTCTCTTTACAAATTTTCGTTTCTACTTTCTCTTTACAAATTTTCTATTCAACTTTCTCTGGTCAAATTTTTCTTCCTACCTTCTTTTTACAAATATTTCCCTTTCCAATTTCTTCTAATGGATTTTCCTTTCCACTTTCTCTTGTAAAAGTTTTATTTCCACTTTCTCTGTATAAATTTTTCTTCAAACTTTCTTTAATTGTCTTTTCTGCTTTCTCTTTACGGGTGTTTTCATTTCTGTTTTCCAATTTTCTCTTCTCCACCTTTTTCTTGCGAATTTCTCCTCATACAGTACTATCGTTGTTACTTTCTCTTCACGACTGTCTCCATACATTCTGACCGACATGCTTTCCGTTCGACGCTACGCATTCACGTTGCGACTTTCCCCGTTCAAATTGCCCTGGAACCACTTGAATATAGCCTGGGAAATCCAATTTCCAAGAATAACAAGTATGGCTAAAGTAAAAGCATATTTCTAGAGGCCAGAGCAGATGCATCGGTCAAAAATGGGACCTTTTGCTCATGCTTGGTCTCTATGTAAACAAATGCAGAGAAATGTGTCCTCTTCAAGCGTCCATTGAATTTCTTGGGAAATCTGAGAAATTGTCCGGACAGTGGAACGAAATGTTTTTTGAAGGAGTTGAAAGTCCTTTTATTTAGTTTGCTCTCTTTTGATGTGTATGTACATCTTCACAGTGCATCAAGGGATCTCTGAAGGGCAGAGCAAATGTCTTGTTGTGTCTGCGTCTGAAATAATATCCGTCTAGTTGAAAAGGACGGCTACAATATTATTTGAAACGTTGCTTTCTCCGTACTTTCAGCAGTAGCACGATGCAATAAAAAGGATAACGCCTCCTTTCACTTTGAATAAATCAATATCCTGCATCTTATAAACAATTTTTATTGGTAGAAATTATTCATATTTCTCGAGTTCGCCTTGCAATATCCATAGCAAAGTGCAGGTTGAACGGAGATGATCAGATTTGATTCGCTTTAGGGGATACGGGATTTCCAAAGAAAAATGCAGACATAAATGGGAAAGGCGGGACAGAAACACGGCCACATACGGCGTATAACAATCTCTGAATAACATTCAACGACCCGGGGAATCCGATTAGTTGCCCCGATTATTGCTTAGAAAATCCAAACACACAATAATAATTACTTGTGTTGGATTGACACACGTAAATCTGTTGTCGGTATGACATGATCGTGGATTAACGAGGATGTTGATGACCGAAAGCGATGGGTGGGCCTTGAATCTCCCGGGATAAACAGAGGTTCCTTTGTACAATCTCAGCAGTCATATTACTCCCGAGTATTTGCATTTTGTCCAAGGAAATTCTGTCCTGGCAATTAATTTCCATGCGTGGGAAATGTCAATGGGGTGTCACGAAACAGTCATGTAATTGTGGCCAAACAGCCGGATTTACATGAGGGCACATAAGGCTAGGTCGGACATTCTATGTTAAAGGGGATCTGTATACATTTCCGAGGATATTCGGTAAATAATAGAAGAGAAATTGTTGGCGGGATTGACATTATGCATATTTGGCTGTCTCCTCCTGGCATTGTTAATTGTAATGGCGGGTGAGACAACTATAAGAGAATGTTGGTGGTGGGGAAAGGAGTTATTGGGAAGGGCGGCTTTCGTAATCATTTGAGCAATCGCATGTTGACACAAGCAGATATGACTTTCCTAAGTTCTATAGGAAAGGCGATAAGTGCAAATGACTATTTCATTTCGCCTTTTCCAGCCCATTCAGCGCCCACTTCAGAGGCAATGTCAAATGACTTTCTGGCACTCTCTTATTCCTCTCTTTATCTTCTCTCTCTTCATTCTCACTCTCTCTCTCTTCCACGCTTTCACACAGTCTATCATTTATTTCCTTTCTTTGCTTTCTCCCTCATCTGCTTTTTCTCTAATTTCTCTGCTTTTCTGCTTTTTCTCTCATTTTTATGATTTTATCTCTGTTCTTTGCTTTTCTACTTTTTCTCTCTTTTCTCTACGTTTTCCTGCTTTTTCTCGTTTCTGTTTTTCCTTATTTTTCTCTCCTCTACTTTTCCCTTCTTTTTCTCTTTTTCCTGCTTTTTCTCTTTTTTGTTTGACCTACTGTTTTCTTCTTTCTGTTTTTTCTACTGTTTCTCTCGTTTTTATGACTTTTTTCTTTTCTCTGTTTTTTTTAGTTTTTTTCTCATTTTTCCGCTTTTCTCTCATTGCTCTTCCTTTTCTTCCATTTCTCTGCGTATTCTCTCACTCTCCTTTTTCTTTTCCTGCTTTTTTCTCTTTTTCTCTGCTTTTTTCTCTAATTTCTCTGCTTTTTTCTCTAATTTCTCTGTTTTTTCTGCTTGTTTCTAATTTCTCCGCTTTTTCTCTAATTTCTCCGCTTTTTCTCTAATTTCTCTGCTTTTTTCTCTAATTTCTCTGCTTTTTTCTCTAATTTCTCTGCTTTTTTCTCTAATTTCTCTGTTTTTTTCTGCTTGTTTCTAATTTCTCCGATTTTTCTCTAATTTCTCTGTTTTTTCTGCTTTTCTCTTTTTAGTGTTCTTTTTCCATGTTCTTTCACCGTCGCCTCTCTCCCATTGTCTTTCAGTCTCTTTATTCTGCCTTTTGTTTGTCTCACTTCCCTTGATCCTTCATCTGTAACTTTAAATTATCTCTCTCTCCAATTTTCCCTTTTTTCGTTGTAACCGCCAGTCTTACCTTTGACTTTCTCTCTTTCTTTTTCTCCTTAGTTTCTTCATTGTCAGCATGATCCGTATGTTTTCTTGTCTATCTCCCCAGATGTTTCCCCCACTTACGTAAATCTTGACTCCTTGACTTCATTCCAAGCACTTTCACCACTTATTCCTCCTCCGCCTCCTTTTACGCCACAACTGCAGGGAAGCTGTTAACAAGGAGCTTTCCCAGAATCCTCCTCAATCAACTCCCGTTTACACGGCAGTCTCTATTATGCGCTTGTAACCATGGAAATGTGTGGGTCGTGGTGGAAATCAAGTTGATTGGTTTCAATTCAACTATTTTCCCCAACCTTTCCCTCGAAGCCGTATGTATACAATGTACAGTATTGTCTTACAAAGTGTATTTATACCTCTTTACCTTTTTTCCTCCCATAATGAGGCGTAGTTTTGAGCCACCGCAGAAGTCTAAACAAAATGCGGGTGCATTCCAGATATTACCAGTGGAAACAAATGCCATTAGCAAATGGTTATTTTGGAAATAAAATATTTTTGCTCCGGTAATATGAAGATTATCATTTTTTTATCTGAAGACTTCCTCATGTCGTAATTGGGATCTATTTTCAGGGCGAAAGTAAATGCTACACAGCATTGTATGTACATATGTAATATTTTCCTGAGAAATTGTATCCTTATTACGTCGCCAATGGAATCTTCTCCAGAATTATTTTATTTTGAAAGCGTACGCGGGTTGCTTAACTGGGCACGTGCCTTTTGCAATCTGTCCTTCATTACCCCGAAATTCTATATGAGAGCCCAATCAGAAAAAGTTCTCAACATCTTTTTATTCTGCTTTCCCAAGTCTTGGTTTCATTAGAAAAAGCATGGAAAAAAGACTTTCTCCGCTTTCACTCGCTCCCAAAAGTTGCTATTTCTCCCCGGATAATCCCTGGTCGTATTTTGACCTACCCGTTGAGCCCCTTGTGGAGACATTGCTTGACAATTCCCTCTATATTCCCTTTATGATAAGGACCGTTAAAGGAAGAAAGGGCTCTGAAAGGGTTGGGATGTAATCATACATTTAATGTCTCCTCATTCTATTCCGGAGAAAGGACAGGTACAGGGAAATCTCGTCCGGGGCGTGTAAGGATGCCATTGAAGCAAGCTTTCCTTTTTTTTTCCCCCTCCAATAAAATGGGACCGAATAAACAGGTATTTCATGCTTTGTGAGATTCATCCCCTTTTTTTCAGTTATAAAAAGCTCTTAATGGTTCGTTGCGGACGGGGATTCAAAGGGGAAAAAAGGGTCATTGAGGTGGTTTATTATATGGGATCGTAAAGGGGGGAATTACAGGCACATTGACAAGGAAATCAGTCGCCCATGACACGCTTGTTGGGGAAAGACGTTCCCGTTTCCCGTGATGGCGGGTTTTTTCAAAATTTCAATTTTTCAATGTAACTACATTTTCCGGGCGCGATCCTCCATACAAAAGAATGGATATAGAACTGTCTTTTACCCGGGTACCATTATTTCTGCGAGGATCTACAACGGTATAGGCCCACTTTGTGGTGTGCCCGCATATAGAAAGACCAGATCTCGAGGTGGTTCCGGGGATATTAATTATTACGACATGCTCCATTCTAGCCCGGCGGTGACGTTGGTCAAACAATGGGAAGAATTATTAATAATTTAGGAGGTTTGAGAAACAACAAGCTTTCTCCAGTGGAAGTTCCGAGGCGGTATAATTAGGCTGGGGAAATGTCAAAGAAAGGGCAAAGGCTTGGGTTGCAGCTCAGCTCAAGGTTCTCATTATGATTTTTTTCCCGGGATTAAAATGGGGCAGTATTCGTAGGCATTTTGGGACTCATCCTAATGTTAAAGAGGAAAAGTAGACAGCAAAATGCGAGGGAGAATACGAGAATACTCTCGTTTGTACATTACGTGCAAAATTCAAACGAAGGAAAGGCGCGAAAAATATGGTAAAATAAAATCAATCGGATGATTAAACAAATGAACGTACGATGCGGATACATTCAAAAAATCCCGGTATAAAAATAATTTTTGCACTGATTTGTAATTCCCTTTGTACATCTTTATAAACGTTTTAACTTTAAAATTAATTTTGAACTTTCACCTTGCAAGTGTGCCGTGTTTTAAAATTTAAAAAATGTCGCAAAAAGATATCAAGCAAGTTTGCTCATTAAGAAAGCTTTAGTACATTGACGTTTCGGTTGGATAACTTTTATTGAATTTTACTTTCTCCCAGCAATACTTCATACCTAAATGTATGTGTTAATCTTGGCTTTCTAACGTGCAGGAAAAAGATGACGAGTGTGTAAATTTGTCGGCGAAAACCAAATAAAGAGAGCAAAGTTAATAAAATGGTTAGTAAAATAGTTTAGTTAATAAAATGGCTAGCAAAAAATAAAATCAGAAAAGAGAAAGCTAAATAAAGAAAGCAAAGTAATAAAGTCGCTAGCAAAAAATAAAGTTAGAAAAGAGAAAGTTAGACGCGAGGAAGTGAAAGCTAGAAGCAAAGAAATATAAAGAGAAAACTGAAAAACGAAAGTTAAAAAAGAGCTAAAAATAAAAGTTAGAAAGAGAAAGTTTGGATATCTGTTGGAAGAGAAAGTTAGAAAAAAAATCTGGAAAAGAGAAAGTAAAGCTATAAGGAGAAAGTCAGGCTTTTGTCTCACGTGGCGTAAAAACGAAATAATAGAAAGAATTTAATAAAGCGTTTACTGAGAAATGTAGCACCTAAAATATTGGAAGGAAACCTCGAGCAATTTTTTCCACTTGGGAGAAAGTCAGAAAATTTCAAATAAGCTCTCACATTCCCCCTTTTGCTCCTCTTTGCTCCATCCGCCTCATCGCCTCTCCCGCGGTTTTGTCCCTGGAGTTGAAGCCGTCGGGCACTAAAACGTTCTCGGAAATCAAATTTAATATCTCCTTTGACACGTTGCCCACCCACGGGTTCCATTGTGGATTCAAAGGAAGAAGAACTGTGTCAATAGCGTATCCGAATGTGTGCATCCGGGATGTATTGAAATTACAGCACCATTTCCATTGAGCCAGTTTCTGCATTCCACAATGGTTCAAGGGTAAGCCTGCCTCTCCGGCATTTGTTAATTTTGCCAGTGCAAGTTCTGCTTCGTCATCACTAGTTAACTGATGAATTTCTGCTACGACGCTTGCTTTCATGTTCTTTCTCGCAGGTGCTTGCAAGGACACCTTTCAATTATTTTTATTAGATTTCTGTCTGTTTACGCTGGTGAAAATAGTATTGCCATCCTGCTTTCTCTGCATTTTTGCATGCCGGAGCATTTTTAATAACTGCGAATTCCTCGGTGTTTTTACTTACTTTTTCCTTGCAGCATTATATTTCTTGTACTCGTTATCTCTTTTACTTTTCTCGCCGCTTAGTTTTGCTTGTTATTTTCCTTTTCAGTTCTTTTATCAACTCATTTTCTTCTATACTTCTCTTCTATCGAGTTTTCACTTTGATTTTTTATTCTCTCAACTTTTCTTTTTGACTTTCTCTTCTCTCGAGTTTTCATTTTGACTTTCTCTTCCCTCGAGTTTTATCTTTAACATTCCCTTTTCTCGACTTGTCTCTTTGACTTGCTCTTGTCGGGACTTTTCATTTTAATTTTTTCTGCTCTCAACTTTTCTTTTTGACTTTTTCTTCTCTCAACTATTCTTTTTGACTTTCTCTTCTCTCCACTTTTCACTTTGACTTTTTATTCTCTCGAGTTTTCTCTTTGACATTCTCTTTCCTTAATTTTTATCTTTGACTTTCTCTTCCCTCGACTTTTCTCATTGGCATTCTCTTCCCTGGACCTTTCGCTTTGAGTTTCTCTGCTCTCGACTTTTCACTTTGATTTTCTCTTCCCTCGACTTTTCTCTTTTTGTTTTGCGTCTTTTCGTCTTTCGTTCTTTCTCTTCGACTGTCCAGCTAGCATTTTCTTTATTTTTTTCATTTAATTTCTTTTTTTCACTTTCACACATTTCCTGTGAACAGTTGCTTCTTCTCTTGTCCTTCCTCTTGCCATTTATTATTATTTTTGCATCTCGCTTTAACTGTCTTTTCCTCTCACTGTCTCTTTCATGTTGATTCTATTGTGTTGATTCAGCTTTCCCTCCTTTGCTGCTTTTTTTACTCATCTCATTTTCCCCTTTGTTCGAATTCTTGTTGTGTCCCCTTTCTCTTTCTTTTGCTTTCATTCTGCATGTAGCGGTTTCAGCTTTCTCCGCATCCTCGGTTCTTTCTCCGCCGGTTCACTCTCCGCTTGTCGGTATCTTGTCAATTTTATATTGTATTTACCGGCCCGTCACAGTAATGAAGCAGATGGGAAGCGAGGCCTTTATATGAGCTCTATTTCCAGGGCTGGTTTACACACAACATACATATTTACATATGTACGTAAATATGTAATTACTTGTGCGCTGGCCCCATAAATTAATTTAGGCCTTGTTAGCTAACGATGTGCACAGCCGTCGCCGTGTGTTTATGGAGAATTTGCCCCGTATTTATTTATTCAGTGAGGAGATCATAATGTCTTCCTCATTTCTTTGTCTTTCCTTTCTCTTCCCTCTTTCTCTCCCGAACATATTTGCTTCTTTTCTGTTCCTGATAATGAATTGTACCGTAATGATTACCTTGTTTTGTTCTTCGGTCCCTTTCTTTCTCCCCCCCCCCCCAAAAAAAAAGTTCTGCCCACCGATGCACATGACTTTTTGTTGAATAAGGAAAAATCCTTCGTACAAACAAAACAATGGCAAAAGACTGGATTCACCTCCTTTTCTCCTTCCAACCTCTGCAGACAAAGGCAATTCTTAGGGAAGGAAAAGAACAAAAGCTCGGAGACTCTCAATATTTGTTATTACATCTCAAGGAGGAGGTCGACAGCGTAGCTTTTTGGGGGGGTAATATTGCTAAAAATAAACCATTCTAATAACTGTTATTACTTTTCTACCAGCTTTTGTACCCATAATTTTTTTTGGAGATAATAACAAGATGATTAAATTTATTACGTACTTTCCCCCATTTTGCACGGGCAGTAAGTACTGGGTTAAATAAACGGTTGGCAATCCTCCTGGCTGCAATAGTCTTTTAATGGCTGGCTACGAAAATAACTTGCCATTTTTTCTGGTTTTGCTGTCATTTATTGTGACCTAACATTTTTTAAATGTGACGACAATTTTTATATAAACCAGATTGCACATCTTGTATTGTTATTAAAGGTTGGACATCAAAAGGGAAAATAGGGGTAAGCAAAGATTGGTTTACAATGCGCAAAAAGCGAGGGCAAATGCCAGAAAGCACTGGCGACCGAATGCAGAAATCAGAGTTGACAGAAAAGGAAGGAAAAAAGGTACGGTAGGAAAAGAAACAAGGATGGAACAAAAAGAAGAAAAATTAAAGTGGACCGTGGGAAAGCAAATCGAAAGTTTTACTTTCTCTTTAAAGAAAGGCCTCCAAAAAGATTTAAATAGAAAGATATAAGCTACTAAAACATGAACAAAAAAATAAATGTGTGAGAAGCCAGAAAAGTGAGAAGCAAAAGCAGGAAACGGGAAAACACGACGGAAAAACGGCCAAAGAGAAGCGACAAAATATCAGAGAGAAAGCAACGAAAAACCAGAGAAAAAGCAACAGAAAAACAGAGAAAGCGTTCGAAGCCCACAGAAAGCAACAACAAACAGAGAAAGCAACAACAAATCAGAGAGAAAGCAACGAAAAACAGAGCAAGCGACGGAAACCAGAGAAAAGGCGACGGAAAACCAGAGAAAAAGCGACGGAAAAACAGAGAAAGCGATCGAAACCCACGGAAGGCAACAAAAACAGAGAAAGCAACCAAAAACAGAGAGAAAGCAACGAAAAATAGAGCAAGCGACGGAAACCAGAGAAAAAGCGACGGAGAACCAGAGAAAATGCGACGGAAAAACAGAGCGAAAGCAACAAAAAATCAGCGAGAAAGCGAGGAAAAACGAGAGAAAGGGGTTGAAACCCAGAGAAAGCAACGAAAAAAGAGAAAAAGCGACGGAAAAGAGAGAAAGCGATCGAAAACAACAAAAAACGGAGAAAGCGACGAAAAAACGTCAAACAAGGAGAGCTGAGAAAGGGGAAATCGGAGAGATAGTCCAAGGTACAGAGTTACAATATGCCCGAAATGAAAAAATAGCCAGGAAAAAAAGAGAGCCAAAATCCAGAAAAATAAATCCAGAAAATCCATGCCAGAGTCGGCGGTGGGCGAGCCTGCAAGTCTTATCGCACCGAGGAAAGGGAGAAATGGATAATGTCAAGATTAAGAGATTATTATTAAATCTTTGTTTACGTGTTCCGGCTCCAATTCCTACGTGGTTGAATGATTCCGTAAAATAAATGCCCATTTTTTCCAACCTCGTTTCCAGCCTAAATAGAAAGGTTGCATTCACACATACGTCTTTTCCCGAAGAAAAAAATTCCTAGGAGAAAAAAGGGAGATTTTTATTGTAAATAATGAACTAGTAGGTCCTAATCTAATAACAGGATACACATTCACACGCCTACGTCCTTTAATTTCCTCTCCTTTTCCCAATCTTTGAAGTTCTCTCTTTTTTCCCCCAAAAAAATACATTGGCCTCCTTCAAAGCACAGAGACAACCTTGGCTTACGTAAACAATGGGGGTACACAAAGATTTCTGGGGGGGAAGGGAATATTTTTATGTAAATTTTATTAACTCCCCGCGTAGAGGGAATGGCAGGAAGTGTGGTATGATCTCAAATTTCCGGCTGAATACGTTTTCTGCCCAACTGTAGGACCCATTACGTGCATAATAATTCCCAATAACGGGGAGCTTCCAGCTTCCTCTTGGTCCTTGGTATCATTTCGGAAGATATTAAACTCCCGGCTTTCTCGAGGATATTAATACCAGAAAAATATTGGGACACCCACAAAATAAAATACCCACAAAATCCTCCTTTTTAAGAAGAATGCGGAGGTACAATGAAAGAGCAAAAGGTCACGGGGGTCTGCTTTCCTCAGGGAATTCAACGGGGAAGGGGGAAAAGAGGGGGAAGAGACAAAAATTTGTGGAATTGCACACTTGAATTTTTTTTCCATTCGTTGCCAGTATCACGGGGGAGGTGCCTGTAATTCACCGTGCGTGCTATATGAGTATTGTTTGTTTTTCTAATAATGTCAAAAGAGAGAGAGCAACAGAGAGAAATGGAGAGAGAGAGCGAGAGAGAGAAACGGAGAGAGAGAGCGAGAGAGAGAGAGAGAAATGCGACAGTTGTGTGTATAAATTTTTCTCATTTATTTCCCTCATCGTCGTCGCCTCCGTTGCTTTCCTGCCATTAACTTCCGCCCGGTACTTTGGCAAACACCATTTCTTAGCCAAGATTCTCGGTTAGAAAAAACCTGGTAGTTGTTCCCGGAAAACAAGGCAAAAAATCCCTTCGGGATGCTGAATCGTAAGCATCTTGTATGGAATGTGCCCTTGTCCTTTGAGTACTTTTGGATTCTGGGAACCTTCCTTTTTCATGGTCTTGCACCCTTTGGCACAAACGGAGGAACAGTGAATGACAGAGCGCGAGTGAGAACGTGAGAAAGAGCAAAGATAAGCGAAAAATATCACGTGAAAGAAAATTGAGAAGAGAACGAGAGAAAATGCGAACATGCAGTGGAGAAATATTAATTCAGGGAAGGGAAATCAAACGAAAGAGCAAGAAATGGAAAGCAAAGATAAAAGTGAGAGGAAAAATTAAAGGGAAAAACACAGCCAAGTAGATATCAATGGAGACGAAGCATACAATAAAGAGAAAGCAAGATGGGACAAGAAATAAAAGGCAACATATAAAGAGAAGGAGAAAGAAAGAAAGAACGGGAAAGAGAAAACAAGAAGAAAAATTGAAAGCATGAAGAAATTGAAAGCAAAATCATGATGAAATAAAAAGAGAAAGCGCAAGAAAATTGAAAAAATCGTGATGAAATTAAAAAAGAAAGTGCGAGACATTTAAAGAGAAAGTAAGTGCGAGACATTTAAAGAGAAAGTAAGAGGAGTTTAAAGAGAAATCAACATCAATTTAAAGTGAAAACATGAGCAATTTAAACAGAAAGCACGAGGAATTCAATGAAAAAGCAAGAGGAATTCAAAGAGAAAGCAATAGGAAGTTAAAGAGAAAGCAAGATGAATTTAAAGAGAAATCAACACCAATTTAAAGTTAAAACATGGGGAATTTAAAGAGAAAGCAACACCAATTTAAAATGAAAACATGGGGAATTTAAAGAGAAAGCAACACCAATTTAAAATGAAAACATCAGGAATTTAAAGAGAAAGCAACACCAATTTAAAATGAAAACATCAGGAATTTAAAGAGAAAGCAACACCAATTTAAAATGAAAACATCAGGAATTTAAAGAGAAAACAAGAGAAATTCAAAGAAAAAGCAAGAGGAAACTGAGAAAGAACTGAAGCAATAGATGGAAAGAGAAAGTACAAAAGAGGAATGCAAAACAAAATTTGCACGAGAAAGAGAACAAAGCCGGAAGGGAAAGAGAAAGCAAGAAGATACATACCAAATTACAAAATAACAATGAATTGAGAAAGAGCAAAGATGAAATAAACAAGAAAGTAAAACAAAGCAAAAGCAGAGAGAAATATCAAAATCAATTAGGAATAACCCCAGAAATTATATCATTCTTGCACTGCCCACGATTCCCACGTCACAAACACAAGTTTCTAGAAGCAGGCATTAAAGAGGGAGTTAGAGACGGGACAGATGAGAAAGCACCAAAGCGAATAACACTAGACAGGAATCGCAGTTTGCAGATATGTATGCATAAACGGAAAGGGAAAGTTGAAGGGTAGAAAGGTCATAGAGAAAAGTGGGAAAAAACATATGTATATGAGAAGAAAATGAGGAACAGGCAGAAACAAAAGGGAGTTCGCAAAGAGAAAGAAAACATGAGCACGAGGACATTGTCTGTATCATCATCTGCATTTCAAAACACTGCCGCATTTTGTTGTCCCCGTGTCTTCATTATTCCTAAATGGAGAAAATACCGAGGGCAAAAGTAGTATCCAAGCCAAATGTTTTTCCGGACTCCAGGGCACATGCAATACCTCCGTCTGTCACACATATACATATGTCCGTGTGCATGAAGAAAAATAGATATACATTACTGCATGTAGTATTATGTCACTATATCTAGGACCAACCCTAATTGAATCTCATCCAAGTTTTTTCCCCTTGAACAACAAATAATTACAAAAAAAAAGGGAAAACACAGCTAACACAAAAGACATAACTTTGGAATTTACATCTCCAAAAACAATGCCACGTTCACGACTCGGATTGCGTCATACAAATACATAGATTTTCCCTTGAAAAATGTTTTATTTTCTCCAATTGACAAAGAAAACCTGGGAATTTCGCAACGTATCTTCCCTGAAATATGGATGGGGGCAGTAACACATATCAATGGAACATATTATATTATATTTCCTCATGAAGTTCATGCACCCGACATATTCTCAACAAAAATTCTGCACATTGCCCTCTATGAGAGGCTGACGGATAGCTTCTGGATTTGTCGGGAAGATTGTGTGTAATTATCCTAATGACAGTGTCACCAATTACATGGCGGAAATTGGCTTCCTTCAAGGGGGAATGGCATCCTGGGAAAATAGGAACAAAGATAGGCCAAAGAGGCAAAAAAAAAGGCAAACGAGGAGCAGGCGAAGAAAAAAAAGGTACCTAAATACAGTAAGCAAGAGACGGATTTAGAAGGGATTAACGTGTTTGCATTGAAATTAGAAGGAACGTTTGCACTTCAAGTGGATGGCCGCTTTTGCGTTTAAGTTCCAACGTCAGTTGGTCAGAAATATTATAGAACGGTAATTTCCAGGTTTTTATCTCAGGACAAGTCCACGGAGATAGAAAAAAAGGCAAAAATGTTGCAATGACAAGAATCGAAAGTGCAATAATTGATGGGTTACTGCAATAATTGAGTTACAATTCTTGCCTTGTACGTCTCCGATACGACGATGACGCCGTTGGACTTGACTCGATTAAGCTCACTTAATCTCACCAGCCGCAAAGTAAATAAAGGGAGAAAATTGAACGGCTTCGGAGATGTTCAAGTGTTTTTGGAGACGCTCGATTTTGAATGATTCGATTCCTGCTTAAATTAATTAAACCTCCCGTTATCAAAGCATACAATTGGTAGCTCCATCCAGGACTAATGGTGAGATCAAAAGACTTGGAGTTAAAAGGCAACACCCTGAATTTAAATGGGTCGAGAAGGGTTGATTTTAATTTTCCCTCTTCTATTAGAACGGCTCGTGTCAGTGTTGGTGGTGGAAGGCTTGAGTATGGAAGGGATCAAATAGAAAGGAGGTTGCTTTCTGTACTGGGCGGAAGCGTTGGGGGAACGTTTGTCAAAGGGACGTAATGGCCTGTGAAATGTGACAGTGTCACTTTCTATCTCCTCCCTTTTTTTTGTATTAATTTTATTTGGCGGATGAACTCTGTTGCGGTCCTTTTTGCCTTGGTTCATTAACTCATTCGGTTTTCAACATCCGGGTTTTACCTTTTTATTTTTCTCCCTTCCTGTCCTATTTCTTTTCTTTTTTGCTGCATTTTTATTGTTGCTCGTATGTACATTGCATTTACGCTTTTTTGTCTCGTGCAAACGTCTCAGCACATGCATTTCTCTTTTATTTTTTTATTACTGTCTTTGGACTTTCTGAGTCTTAATCACTATTATTTTCACCATTATTATTTCACCGTTAGTTTTCCTTGCGGATCTTAATGACTTTTCTCGAATAATTTTGTCTCGCTCTTTCCGCTTTTATTTCATTTTCTCTAGTCTTTTCCACTTTTAATTCATTTTCTCTCGCCTTTTCTTCCTTCCGTTTTTATTTCTTCCCATATTTTTTTTTACCAATTATTCCTCTTCCTAATTTCATTCTCACATTTTCTCTCTCCACTTTTATTCACTACTTTCCCAT
>JAQGBT010003018.1:0-21318 GCA_034698585.1 Disparrhopalites patrizii | reverse complement strand
AGAGAAAAAGAGAAAGAAGAGAGAGAGAGAAAGAGAGAGAGAGAGAGAGAGAGAGAAAGGCAAGATTCATTCTGTCAAAGCTATTTCCGGCTTCATCTCCGACTTGTTCCTCTCTTTCTCTCTCTCTCTCTGTCCCATTCGAGGTCTTAGTAAATGAAAGTTTTTTTCAGTTTATTACATTGAACTCATTGTCATGGTAACTTTTTCAATGATATTACTATTTTTACAGACAAATGAGCTCATCGCCCGCCCTTCCTCGGCATGTATTTCCCTCTTGCCGAGTCCCAAAGTATATGGATGCGTGCACGTATACACCTGTACAGCTACCCACAAGAGAGGAGAAATGAGAGAGGAAAGAGAAAATATTTTCCGTAGCAAAGTCAAGGCGACAAGTGAGTGTGATCCGGAAGAAGAAATTGGATGAGGGGGAAATTTCTCCCTTTCCTTTCATCTTACGTCGTTCTTCGGGACCTTCGGTGACATTTACGTGCGTGTGTTCACGTTATGTCTTATATGTGGAGATGTATACCTATATGTAGGATGTGCATTTATTATTTTTTACAGGGATTCTTGCGAAACATCCTGGGAGGAATCCTCTTCCCGCTATTCCCTTGTCTTTTGGAAAGAGGTGGGCGATGTGGAGCAGCAACGGGGGGAGAGGGAGAGACTGGTGAGATTGACAAAGAGAGAGAGAGAGAGAGAAATGAAAGGAGAGGGGGAGAGAAAAATAAGCGGAAAATGTACTTCCCAAGAAATTTGTCCTTTAAGCGCTCCAAACTTCAGAGTAGTTGAGTGTATTTATACAACGGAGATGCTCAGTTTGTAAGCTGGTAAACATCATAATGTTTGTGTGTCAAGCCCCAAATTTAATCAAGAAAAAAAGACGTTCAAAAGGGATGTTGCATGAGCTTTTCTTCGTCTTTTCTCATACCCTAAAACCGCTTCTCCATTACACTTCTGATGCACATTGTAAATCCTGGAAGGTCCTACGTTCTGCGTAATATTTATACGTAACCCCAAGTTTTCAGAATGCCCCCAAGGAGAGTGTCTCCCTCCCCACGGGGGTAAATAGTGGAAAGGCAGAGATAAGCGTATTTATAAATACAAATGGAATTAATATACTAAGTAAGTAAGAGATAATTATAGAATAATTATTACCATAAACTAACCATTATAGGGTAACGCTTAATATTGTGGCCACTTTTTTGCCACGTTTGTTTTCAATTGTTTTTCTTCCGCCGTGGTTCAAGTAAGGAATTTTGAAGAAAGGATTCTAATAGGTAGCATTTTATGCTATAACCAAAAAAATATTTATTCAATTTCTCCTCGCCGATATCATATTATGATATTTTTTAAACAGACAACAGTTTACAAATGTGACCATTTGCATGTAATTGTGACCACCCCCATTTTCAATTGTGGTAAACATTTATAATTATGAAAAAAATGTTATTGTAAGTAATTATTTAATTATTACAGACTTAACATATGTAGGTTTATCCTGACAGTCTGCTTGAATCATTCAGCAAAGTCGAGAAAAAATAGAAATGAAGCAGGTTAAGTACATACTTGAATGGGCCCAGAAAAACTTTGAAGATTTTTTGATTTTACAATTTAATGAATTTGCCGGCCATAATTTATGAATAATATAGGCAGGCGCTTGTCTTCTTAATATTGCATCCATTTCTTTCATTATGCATAGTTCTTGATGAAATTGGTGGGCGGCCAAAATTACGAGCTATCACCAAATAATTATCCCACTCCCCGTCCGAAAAGAAGACAGGGTGCGTGGCAAAGCTTGATTGTCCAGATTTCTAACTTTTCTGTAACTAGGCGGAGATTCCAGCAATCTGCAAGAATCTGTGGGGTTGTCATACTCATACACAATATACATATCTACTAGACAGAAATCTTCTATGAAATATACGTGTAATGTAATACATACGTAGGCATGCCGTATGTCCACCCTTTCATGTCGATTATTTGGACACGAGGAACACCATTTCCGTCAGAAGAAAGTTTTTGGTCCGGCATACAAAAGTTTTGTTTGTGTTCCAACTAAAAGTCTCCATTTGTATTACCATAACGGATTAAAAGAAGTAATGTAGACATACATATACATATATACCATAAGGAAACACTGGGCTTCCTCTTTCTTCGTAGAGTCAATATACAGGGACATAGGACATCAATATTCATTATCAATTCCTGTATCCATTTGTATGTATAGGTGCAAATACATTATATTTACATATGCATATTTGTGCCGGTAACTCTTTTTTTTTTTGTCATCACAAATGTGTTTTGGTGTACTCAACCCGTGTATTCACTTATGTACATATGTACATGGACAATTTTTTTAGCCATTCCCCGAATTCCTTCGTTCTGATTTCGCAACGCATTACTTTTCTAACTGCCAATGATAAAAAGTTGGTGAGAAAGGAGCCACTGAGAGGAAGGGTTTTGTTGTCCTTTGACAGACAACCCTGTTTTATTTATGTCTTTCATAAAGTAGACTGGAACAAACTCCTCTTTCCGGTTCAATAATGGAGATATTTAACAAGTTTTTATAACTACCGGGTATAGGTAAGTAGCCTCTTCCAGTGAAAAAAAAAATACCCGGAAATTACCTGGAGACTAATTCTGAATCTAAAAATGTTGTAGAGACAAGAAGACATTGTTTATTCAATGAGAGGTCAAATCAGTCCAGATTTAGCAATAGCAAATAATTGTACTGAAGGTAATAGCAAGAAAGATTAGCAAAGTAATATCCAGAAATAGTTATTTTAATTTAATAATATGATTGCCCACATTGTTTCCCGAACGGAAGAAGTGACGAAGGTATAGGTCATCATCGTACATACTACTGCGTCGTACCCGAATGTTTATCTACATACTCATATGTATATGCATATGCATAAGTACACAGGAGAAATAATTGTAGACTTGTTTTTGTCATTTGTTATTCCTCCTTTCCACGTGCGCTCAATTACAAAATTCTTAATAAAAAATGGAAGAAGCTAAGAGTTTGGGGGAACTATTGATAATGGATTTTTTTTCATTCCTTCTTCTGGGCGTCAGCATTCACTCACTCCCCTCATGTTCCATCCATGTGGTACACTAGTCAAAAAGTCTTTTTTATACATATCGAGAGTGAAGTACAAAATCTGACCATATACAGTGTGTCCCAAAACAAAAAATTACCATCTCCACATAATTGCCCCAGAAATGGCCGACTATCCTGACTATCACCTATTGAAAGTTTCTTAGAAAATTGATGGATTCAAGGAACAAATTTAAATATTTAGACCATTTTTTGCATGTTTTAACTATTTTAAATCATATTGGGCATGTGAACAGAGAAAAAAGTCCGGGTTTCAACTTCTCAGTTGTTTGCGCTTAATACAACGACACCGAATTTGCTATTAAAGATATTTCCCAGTTGGTCATTTTTTTTTTGCATTTACCTATGTAGATTGGAGAAAGTAATTTTTTGTATTAGGTCTCACTGGAGATGGTTACATTTCATACTTCACCCACAATATGCATGTGTATGTCTATTTATTAGGACCATAATTTTCCCTCGGACATTTGATGACACTTGTTAATAAGTGTGTGTGTGGTAATTACTACCACTCCATCAGAATGAACGGTTTGAAAGCTCTCTTTTAAATGGGAATACTAGCACTTCAAGAGTTTATCTTAAATAGTATAATGATGGGTTATAAAGTGATTGGATACATGTGATAGCAGTAAAATTCAGGTGAAAATTGACAAGAAAATGTGCCTTTAATACCGTCCATATAAAAAAGGTCTTTTTCATTAATTCATCAAATGTCTTCCCCGCAATTTTTGGCGCAAGACAGTGTGATTTTTTTCAATTGAATAACTTCTCCAATTGAAAATTATATGATAGTGTAGGCAGTGGTACGATAATAATTGATAATACATATTTGGAAAGTTTAAAAAAAGGAGTTATTTACGTGGTAAAAATACAGTTTACACATATTTATTTTTTTTGGTCGTGTGAAAAGACTGACCATGAACCAAGGTGTGCTCTTTATTAATGTAAATTGAGCATTGCCCTCCGGTAAGTAAAAGTAAAGTGTGCTGTTGTACAAGTGCTCTGGTTAGTAGAAGAGAGAGAGAGAGGATAGGAAAAGGAATATTTAAAGGTTATAATGATGCCTGATTGCCAAATCAAACAGAAATGGATGTTTGCAGGAAAAATCGGTGAAGAAAATGTGCATTTCAGTTTATGCCACGCATTTGGTAAACAAATAAAGTATAATAATAACTGAGACCAAACACTGTATTTAATTATGTTTTCCTATATAGGTACTCATCCTTCCTTATACTTTCATTGGTTCCTTGCAATTTATGACTGACACAACACAGCATATCTTTTGTCGACTATTTCCCCATAAACTCGGAAGCATTTTTTTAACCAGATTCTTTTTACACACAGTTCAAATTTCCAAGAAATGATTGTACACCTTTTTTTTTCGACATTTTCAAAATGTACAGGGGTTTCACAAGAAGAAAAGAAGTATTAAAAAAAATCGCAAACTATAATATCGTATCAAGGTCAAGGTACGCAAATGTGTATATGACGTGTGAAGAAAAAAAAACCAAAGTAGGTAAAAAACCAGTCATTTCTTTTAAAGACAAGGAGAATATGGAAGATATGTTTCTTTAAACAATCATATTTTTCGTACTAATTTTTAAAAATTGCAAATATATGCTTTCTTAAAATAGCTTGCTCTCATGTTTATTCAACATGTAGAAGGTGAAAAACCTTTCCGTGGTGACTTTGTAAATGTTTGTGTGTGTAATGCAGTACATGCATAATCTTTCCGGCCATTTTTCTTCCTCTCGTTTGAACTGACAAAAGAACTCTCCCAAAAAATGTATGTGAGTGAGTGGATTTGACTAGGCGTTACACACCATTGCACCTCACGGTCAATGCTAAAAACTAATTCTTGGTGTAACTTTCTTTAGAGACACACTTATTTTCTTGAGAGTGTCATCACTTATTGACTTATTACTTGTGCTAAAAATAAACTTTTTTTTTTTGCCAAATTGATTCTGCATTTTTATTTCTGTACCTTGCTTTTTTTTATTCATTTGGACAGTGGCTCTTCTTCCTGAAACCTTTTCTCTGTACTTGGCAGTCTATTTACTTTCCGTGGTGATGTCTTTCCTCCTCTTTTTCACTTGCCTTTCACTCTTTCTATAGCTCGACTTAGGCTTTCCGTCTCTATCTTTTTCTCTACATCTTCACCTCTCTTTGTTGTCTCTCTTTCTCTCTCTCGCTCTGCCTTTCTCTTTCTTTCTCTATCTCTCCCTCTGCATTTCTCTCTCTCGCTCTTCCTTTCTCTCTCTTTCTTCCTCGCTCACCTTCCTCTCTCTATTTCTCTCGCTCTTTTCTCTCTGTCTGTCCGTCTCTCTCTCGCTCTCTCATCCTCTCTCTGTTTCTCTCTCTTCCAATCTTTCTCTTAGTCCCTCCGTCTCTCTACATATCAGTTTTCTCACCTTTAAAGTCGCTCCCTTTCTAACTACAGTTCATTTCTTTGCCTACCTCGCCCTTCTCCCTTCATCTTAAAAGATTTGCAGTAGTAATTATCCCAAAATATCTTCCCACGTCTGACTAGTACCAGGTTGGAAGGCATGGCGAATGCACCATGGCAAAGAATACAGTAAATTATGTATAAATATTTGTTCCAAATGACGTCAATATAATTTTTGGATATTACGCGGATCCCATAATAGTAAGATGACACGTGATGATAAAAATAATTTTCATCTCCCGCCTCCATAAACTTACTTTCCCAACGGGTAGAATGTGTCTAAACTTATCCTAACAACAACAAAAATGTCCGACTACAAAGTTTGCACGTGTACACGTGAAGTGGAAGAAAGGAGAAAAAAAATGGGGAGACATCATCAAGGAAAGGAAAAGGAAAAAGTGTAATTGGTCCTCAGAAACGGTGAAAGAGAGAGAAAAAGAGACTTATTGTCGTTGAAAAACTTGCCTAATTTGAAATTTGTGAAAACTTTTCCCTATAATTGTTACGTTAGATGACATGTACATAATAAGCACCGTCTCCCATTTCTCTTTCCCCTCATCTAAGCCTACAAGCACAAGTTAATAGTCATCACCAGCCCCCTTCGCCTCCTCCTCCTCCTCCTCCTCATCATCATCATCATCTTGCTAATAAAATTCATAATTTGTTGCAAGTCCATGCATAAGACATATGTACATACTGTAGGATGTAAGAGGGAGAGGACAAGAGAATAAAAAACACACGCCACTATTATATTATATTGGTGCATCATTATCATCATCAACATCCACGAGACCTGAAAATCTACAAAATTGTAGTTCCCTTATAAAACCCTCTGGTGAGTTGATACGGCCATACCTATACATATGAGATGTGCCTACAAAAACACATGTGCATACCCACAAAGCCACCAAAGCAAAATATATGGAGGGGACCCAACAAGGTATTAAAATCGTGTACGGTAATACATGTATTCAGTGCATATTATAAACCTCCCCATCTCCCCTTGATGTATCCAATATACCCCTCCATATACATATATATATGATGTATTTTTTCCCCAAATCAATGTACATAGCCGTGACTTTCACAAAGAGAGAGCAGCTTCATTTTTGGAATTGAGGGCGATCGTAAATAACGATCAACGTGGAGTATTATCTCCGTGTATTATCTGACTCAGGTATTACGACGACAACGTCCTATGCCTATACACATCCATATAGCTAGAAGGAGACTACGCATTCCGCAACGGTTTTCAGTGTACTTGGGGGGAAAGAGAGAGGAAGAAGGAAAAAAAACAGAGTATTCAATATTATATACCATATAAAAGGCTTGGAGGAGTAAGTACTCAAAAAGTCACAAAAAAAAAGAAGTGAAGAGACACGATGCAGTAACCTAGTAACCTAGAGGAGTATTGTTAAAAGATGCTATCCTTTTACAGCCTCAGGCAAAATCTTTTCACTTATTGCTCTCCTATAATCTTGTCAAAACTCTTATGTCAAAAAAAAAACATAAAAACCTGTACGCATATATACAAATACTCCTGCACAATATACCAATATACTAGTGCAATATATTGTGATTTTTTTTTGTTATTGGCATTCACCCTGACCCTCCTCCTTGGAAACTAGTTCTCTTCTTCCCCTCATCCTCCTCCTCCTCCTCTCACTACCATATTATATACATGTATCATCACACTACTTACTCCCATTTCCTCGGACTTCCTTAAAAAAAAGCTTGATTTTGTTGAACGGGTCTTGTTGTAATAACAAATGTCTTTTTTCTATTCTACTTCAGATATATGGTCGCATATAGGCTTTTATCAGGAACATATATATCTTTGTACATATACGAAATCCCGTGTAAGTACATAATGACACCTCTTCCTCTTCTCTCTCACTGTCTTGTGTCTTTAGAGAATGGAAAGTACTGAAAGTAGCTTCTATGTACACAATGGTTGACATCACGTTCCTTTTTTTTTCCTTTTTTCTTGATAATGATGATGATAGTCATATTATAAGAAAGAGTCACATAAACCGTAGAATCCTTTGCCATGTACCCTATTTTTCTGACAAATGCCTATGTACACACACTGTAGTAATGTGGGGCTTTTGTTTTCTAACTACGACAGTAGTTTTTACCCCCTCCGCTCTGATTCCTTATTGTTTTTATGTATTGTAGCAATTATGACTTTCGTCATGTCACACTTTGAACCATTTCTGAATGTCGTCTGGTTGCATTACCAGAAGAACGAGAGAGGAGAGGTAAGGAGGAGGGGAGGAGGTGTAATTTTTTTTTTTGGGGTTGATTACCACCATATTTCCTTTGGGCTAACATAAATTTCCTATCAGATTAACTCCCCATAAATGTCTTACGTTGCCGTTTTTTTTTTTTGTTCTTTTTAGAAAGTTTTATGTTTTCAAATAATAATTTTTACACAATAACAACCATTTTTTTCTCTCTCCCCCGACAGTGAAGTTATTGTGGCTTGGGAGGAGAATTATTTAGTGGGGAAGGCAAGTACCTCATAGAGGAGGATGGAAAGAGAGAGAGGTGCTCTCATTCATGTTACAATTACCTAATATACCTCCGTGGGTAACTCGGAGTAAGCATCATCTGTAGGTTAGATCTTTATTGGAGGAGGAACGGATGTATTTGTACAGACAAAAAATTTGGGGGGGGGGAACTTGTAAAGACAGTCATTGTTATGATTCTCAAGCTCAGAGGATCAAGGTGGGGTTTTAAAGAGCAATAAATATATTTGAGGGTACATGTTTATCTCACGTCGTCATTTTATTTTGCAAAAAAAAAAGTATTATCCAAAGCTAAAATGTTCATAAAGAATTACGTCTATTGGTTCATAGATTTTTTGCCTTGTATATATTTTTTCCTCATATTTTGCCTTGTGTACGTTTTTTTCCGTTGTTTTTGCCTTGTGTATATGTGTTTTTTTTTACTTTTATTATTATTTTTTTACTAAGCTAAAAAAAATAAGATTCATCTTTAGTCATTTGATTTAATCCTTCAAATAAGTATCCCTAATATACATGAGAAGGATGAGGGGATTGATGCAGTGGCAATGGAAGAACGTGGTGCGGCGTCGTGCTTGGCTGCAAATGCTTCCTCTTTTGTGAAATGTAAACAAGACGGAGGTGAGGATGAGGGGATGAAATCGACGAAGAGATCATGTGTGAGTATGTTTTTTTTTTGTACGTTACGGACATGAGAGGATTTATGCTGGTTGACTACAGTATAAGAAAGACCGGAATAAAGACATTTAGGAGACTTAAATCCCATTAATGATTACCAGTACTCCATTGAAAAAGGCGAAGAAAAAAACACAGAGGATTGGCAGAAAAGAGAATTTACGGTATTGCACCAACTAAAAATCCTTCTTCTTGTACATAACATTGAACTTGATGGAAGGGGAGAGACGGACAAAAATAAACAAGAGGAGGAGGAGGTGGAGAGTTTACACAGCGTTAAATTACGTACACAATGAAAATGGTAGTTTCTATTTCATTAAAATTGCCAATAATACCTATTTAATTTTTTTTTTTGCAAAAAAAGGGAAGGAAGAAGGAAAAAATGGCAAGATCAACTTATCCCCAAAACAATAGAGTGTAGACGGCATTACATGGAAATTGGCATTTAAACATAAAAGAAATTGATGAAATACTTATCGCATGCAATCCACAATAGTCACTTTTTTTTATCTTCTTCCCAATTTCTTGGATAAGATTTGTATTCCCTCATTTCTCTCTCTCTCTCTCTATCAATACTTTTTTAATCTTCCTTTACAATGAGAGGAAGAGCTTCTTCTTCATTTGTGATCCAACTATTGACAAGAAGTCCCATTGACAGGTTGAAGTCAGCAAGAAGCGAGAAGGTACATACTTTCTACTTGGAAGGATGAGATAAGAATTGGTTATGAGTCTTCTTCATCTTCCCATCTCTCATACCCTGTAAGAATATCTCATGAAAATTACTTTTTTCTCTTGTCTTTCTAAACAAAATTTATTTTAAAATGGAAGGGGAAATGTAAAAGGAAAAAAAAGTTTTTTTTTGACAGTCAAGATTTCACTAAAATGTTTCTTTCCAATGTTTGAATATAAGCTAACGGTAATTGAGGCTAGAGTATATGAGTAACTCTTTTTCCTTGTGTATATGCGTAAGACGTTTGTATTCCACTACCAAGTACAAATACAAATTTACTTTGGACTTGAGGAGGAGGAGGAGGATGGTGGAGAGTGAGAGGAATGAGAGAAGGGAAGATTCAATGAAAAAACACAGAAGAAGAAGTAGAAGAAGAAGAAAAAAAGAAGAAAAATTAATGTAAATGGGTTGAAGAGGAAATGATGACGACGTTGGTATTACTGCTACCAGAACTACTAGCACTTACTCTCTGTTCACACACAGATTGCTCTTGCTGATAATCATAATAGCCCAAATTGTGTTGTGCTGTTTGTATAACATGAAGCACACGCATTCTGATTATCTCTGAGGGATCTCTCAAGTCCTACTATTAGGACTTTTTTCTCTCTCTCTCTCTGTTTCTTCCATGTATTGTAATATTATTTCTTCCCCCTTCGCAAATTTCCCCTTATATTATATTCCTATAAATATATATATGTACATATATACAACCCACAGGTATAGTTGTATACCTAGTCCACATTCAAATACGTACATAGGTACACACTTCCCCCAAGTGGAAGTTCAGGTTTAGTCTGTACATATAGAAATAACATACATCCAGTAAATATGCATGTGTTCTGTATTTTTTCATAAATTTTTTTTAAAGCTTTATACATGTGAATTGTATTTTCTTTTCTATACAGTCACTGCAATAGAGAGAGAGAGAGGATATTAAAAAAAACGGGTACAGACTCCCTACGTGCATACATTATGTACGTTTTGTCCCTAAAGTGCTAAAAAGGATTCCATGCCCAGGAATCATACAACAGTTTCCATAACATCCTTTGTTAAAGGAACAAAATAATAATAAAAAAAAAAAATAACACACACACAACATCCACCATACTCTGTAGGAGTAAAAAAAAGTAGTTGTTGCAATAATACAACAAGAGAAAGAGGTAAGTATACATATGTAATTACACGACCATCATTTTGCATTCACACATTTTTACTCACAAACCAAAACGCACACGTATGCACAGCGCGTGTAATGTAGGAGAGAGAAAGAAGATTTTAGCATTATGATGAGAAGGGAAGGGAGTGAGAGAGAGAGAGAGAGAGAGAACTCTCTGGCAGTAGAATAAATAAAAGTTGCTTACAAACTCAATGATAATCACATCCATATCGTAAGAGTGTGCCAAAGACCTACTTCCTACTTTGGTGGATGATGATGATTCTCTCTCTCTCTCTCTCTTTCTCTCTCTCGGTGTTTGGATGTAGGAAAGTGTGTCAGTGTCTGACGATTGAAAGTACGGAAGGTGTTGGAATCCGGGTTAGTAAAGATGACTATATACCTCGAGGCTTTTCAAGGTCTAGATCACCAACTTGTATACACTCCACGTCGTCTTTCGTCCTCAAGCAGTAATACTACTTGTAATGTTTATTACTACTATTTTCTCTTGTACTCAAGCACCTACATATAATACTATTATGCGTGTACGCTTCTCACGAGAGTGACAGAGGGGGATAATGACGTGGAATGAGAATGAGAGAGCCAGAGAAAGAGAGAGAGAGAGAGAGAGAGAGAGAGAGAGGAAGGAAAAGAGGAGTCAAGACCAAAACAGGGGGAATGAGAGACAATCTGAAAGTAAGAAAGAGACGCTTGGGAAGGGCCCAAGAACGGACGGAGACATGAGAGAGGATAAAGTTGGGAGGGGAAGAAAGAGAGGCACCAAGAGAAAAAAGGGAGAGAGAGAGAGAAACAGAAGAAAATAACTAAAGAATAATGGCAGGCGGAAAAATCGTAAATAGATGTACTCAGAAATTGATGAGAGTCAGAAAATAATGTAACGATTCGTGCGGAGACGTGCCTTTTTTTCGAACAGACACACAAGCAGAGAAAGAGACAGCGAGAGACACACAAGCAGAGAAAGAGAGGCAGCGAGAGAAAGAAAGAGATAGAGTGAAGGAGAGAGAGAGATCGAAAGAAAAGAGAGAAGGAGAGAGAAAAAAGGATAGAGGGAACGACAGAGAGAAAGAAAGAGATAGAGAGAACGAGAGAGAGAGAGAGAATGAGAAAGAGAGAGAGAGAAGACGATTGAGAGAGAAGGAATGGAAAAGGAAAAAGAGCAGAGCGGAAGTGAGAGAAAAACATCAAAATGTCTCCAAAGGATGCAGGGGCAAAATAAGGAAGGCCAACCAAGAAAGTTTACCTAAAAGAGAGAGAAAAATTATGACAACAAAATTCAATGAGAAATCCCCAGAAGAACTCCGAAAAAAAAGAAAGGTCCCAACTTGTTGAATTTTTCTCCCAACCACCACAATAATACATACTGTGCTACATCCAAAAAAAAAAAAATTGCATTGTACACGTTCGAATCTGGGAAAGTATGTAAGTCTCGCAAAAAAAGAGCTGAAGGAAGATGTAAGTCCCTTGTACTAAAGAAGAAGGTAAGACTCAGAGAAAAATATAAGGGAAGGGATGAAGAAAAAATAGCATTATTGCATTCTACCCTGTGTGAACCACAGTAACATGACAATACAGTGAAGGTATACATAAAGATTTAAAAAAAAATATCCTACACACATATTCAGTCATAAGTAAAAATCACAATACTAAAGCGTTACTCTCTCACTGCTAACAACTTTAAAAGAGAGAATATTTACCAGAGAGAGAGAGAGAGAGAGAGACTTCTCACTATCTTTTTCTTCGTCTTCTTCCTTTCATGTGTGTGTCTGTGTCGTCTATTGCACTTGATAGGGAGAAGAGAAGGGAGGAAGCTCAAAGGGAAAAAAATGGTGGTGAGTAAAGGGGTAAAATGCATACTTTCATACATGGCCCATCACATGCATTTCTATATGTACGTTACATACGTGTATATACCCTTTAGTATATATGGTTTGCGAATGGAGGGAAAAAAAAAGCCTCGACTCGCTCTCTTCTATCTGGTGTTGCTTCGCTTGGTATGCTTCTCGTCTGTTGCTTTTGGTGTGTCAGTAGGAGTAAAATACATAAGGGGAGAGAGAGAGAGAAAAAAAAAAGGAGTACGCATAGGTCTTGATACAGAAACACGACAGCCTTTCCATCACCAGTAACTCTCGGTCTTCAAACCCGCGTGGTTCTTCTCTTCCTGCTGTAATTACGCCAATGTTTACAGTACTGTTCAGATTTAGTGTGAGCTCAGGACGTCCACAAGCTACTACATATATTACTCAGGGCTCTTGCTCAGAGAACTAAATAGACACAATATAAGAAGGTACATACGTGAGGAGTCCTTCTCTTCTCTCCCCCTTTGATTATTATTCGCAAATATTATCGAGGAAAGAATAAAAAAAAGTCTTACCCCTTTCACACATCTTCCTTCTCTCTCCCTCTTTTCCTCCTCTCTTTCGCTCTTTTCTTCTTCCTCCAAGCCTTATGTCACCTCACTCTTACTTGCCCAGCATCTAAGACTGGACCTCTCAGTTTCATTCCAACCATTGAAGGAACCTCTATCGTGTCTTCACTTCGTCTCTTCTGAGGGAAAAAAAAACTATCGTTACTGGCTCCTATTATAGAAGCAAAAAATTAAGGATTTTTTTTTTGTAAAAACTGTTGTCATCAGTGCTGAAGATTACGTTTTGTTTTTGGCAATTTTGTATTAAATTGTCAAAAAATTGTACTCTGGAAAAAAAAACCTTGTTGGATTTTGAGTGACATTTACGTGTGGTGGGAATCTTGGATTGCTAAAGTTCCCCCTTGTTCTGTGACATGACTGGGTCATTGTGATTCTAGGACGGATTTGTCTACTGTTGTAATGGTATGACATTGTAAGAGGAAGGAAACAAAACAAAAAGTGATCTTTTGCTTCAATTTCCTAATTGAGACAAATTTTTTTGGATTTGACTCCAAAGTGACTTATATACCTGAGAATATCTGTGAAGAAGGAAATAAAAATTCTTTAATGGACGTGTGAGCATTGAAACTGCTTTTTTTTTTTGTTCCCGATTTTATGTGACACAACATTCACATTGCCCTTTGGGAAGCTTGTCATTGTCAAGAGTGCAATTGACAAGAGAAATAAATTTTTAAAAAAAACTGTGACGTGCGGATTTTTTTTTGCTTTTGACTCCTTTGACGGACAATCCGTCAAAAACAATTGGATTGCAAAAAATAATAATAATAACATTATCATATGTGTGAATTCAAGTTGTTTTCATATATGTGAAGGAACTCTTTGTTGATTTGGACACAGTATCCAATCTGGATTTATAAAGGATGCATACAGGCGGATTATTACTTTTACAGCCCCGACCAGGTAAACAAAAATTTGTTTTTGACAAGTTTGCTCTTTATACGTGTTTTTGTTTTTGTTTTTTTTTTTTGAAAATCATTGTTTTTCCGACTCACATGCTTCTTTTGATATATTTACACACGGCACTCTATACATTCGGGTAGCATGTGATATTTGTTTCCTTTTTCCGAATGTTTACATTTCCTATGTGTTCACCACACAAAAAGCCTTGTCCACTCGCAAGGAAGGTCTTGCTTTGGGCGGAAATAATGACTCCATACCATTACATAAAGTCTGTTTTGGTGTCTTTTTCCATTCTTCCGTCATAATTTTCTCCATATCCACATGGCACTGAGGGTTCCCAAACAACATTTTTCTTTCATAATACATAGGTATAATTGGTGTCAATAGTAGGGATGTCCACCCCTCCAAACGCACTCTCTTTCCCTTTTTATTCTCTTTAACCTACATTCCTTTTTTATGACAAAAACAACGGGATGAAAAAGAATATGAAAAGCGGAAGACAACAGGATTTGTGGATATTTCTTCCATTGTTCAAGTTCCAGTAGAGGGAAGGGGGAGCAAGTATCCCCAGCCGTGATATAGTGTCAATCAATATACATATGGGATATGCTCCATAAGACATTTCCCCTTTACAAATCCCACTTCGCCCCATATCCAGTGAATGTGCTAGAACTCTTGAGTCATTCCATGCATTTGCAATGCACTTGAATGTTATTTAGTGACTCCTTTATTACACTTCACTAATTTTGTAACTTCTTAATGCATTTACGGGAGAATTACACATGTGGAATGGGTGTTCCTTTAATTTTTTTTTTTTATTCTCATACAACGTTTTCCTCTGAGGCAAGGTAAACTTACCAAATAGTGTTCCGTTTTGGATACAACAATAATGATAATGATAATAATTCCAAGCTTAGCAATGGGTTCATTTCCTGGTTCGACCCTTTTCATAATAAGTATTGGGTACGTACACATTGTATGTGTGTACTTGTCTTATGCGTGAATTTTTTTTGTCTTTTCCTCTCTCTCTCTCTCTCTCTCTCTCTCTCTCTCTCTGACACTTTTTATGGGAGCAAAACCTTGGAGTCCATTATATTATGCAAATGAGCCTTCCTTTCTATTCTACATACACTTGTACTATGTAGTGAAGAAAAAGTTTTCTTTTCTATGTATATTTTTGAAAATAGTGAGACTTTTGTCTCTTCTCAGACACACATTATAGATATAAATGTATCCATATATGCAATCACTTTTTTTTTCCTTTTGCATTGTTGACCCATTGTTGTTGGACTTGAACTTGAAAATAGTAGAAAATGTATACGTTGTTGTAGTAAAGTCATAACAAAACACCTTTACAGGGAAGAGAATGCAATTGTAAGAGAGAGAGAGAGAAATATTTTTTTTCTCTCACTACCAACAAGTTCAAGTGTAATTCCATTTTGAAGGTACATAAAATGAAAGGGGTGTTTCATCAAATTGTATGCACTGAAACGCATGTATACGTAACTAATATGCAGTAGTGGCCAAAAAAAAATCTTGCAGAAATTTCTCATTTGCACACTATCACATTCATATAGATTTCTCTATAAAGATGATCAACTACTACTATAATAGAGATGAAAAACGCATTGACTCGTGAGAGTTGTCGTATTTTATGTAGAAAAGGAAATGTGACGAGGGAAGTAAATGATGATAAAGTATGATGATGCTGATGAAGGTGCACGAGCGAATTTCATGTTGCATTGCCAAAGTTTCTATCCATCTACATGTACAACATAATATGTACCCTTATAAAAGCAGGTTTCTATACCATTTTACTCCTTGCCTCGCCATGAACTTGTATAGTCTCAAAATGGTGATGGTATACAGTATAGATACATACGTACATGTAAGTGTATGTAATGACAGGCGACCCAAATATCCTTAATGGAATTACAGCTTCCTTCCTGTATTCTGCACTCACTTAATCATCCTATCATCACCCTCATCATCATCCTCAACTTGAACTTCATACGAGGGAGAGCAAGAAAAGGAGTTAGTAGGCTAGTGCATAGCGTGGACTTCCATGAATTTCATTATGGGAAAGACTTGTACAAAGGGAAATTAAATCACACATCAAATACCTTCAGCACGGAAGTTGTTTCCCTTTTTCTTGGGAAATTGCCCTGTACGTGTTTGAATGTGTGTCTTCATTTCACCATTGCTTTCATGTATACGCATTATTAAAAGGCTTTACTAGGCGGAGAGGAACTAGCTATGGTGGAGACATGCATTCCCTTTTGTAAATGGGTGCTCAAAAGAGAAGGGAAAGAGAGAGTGTGACAGAGATTTGAGGGAAAGAGAGAGATGAAAGAGAAAAGGATAACCAGCAAGAGATGATAACAAGCAAGAGAAGGAAGAGAGAGAAGGGAAAGAGAGAGAGAGAGAGAGAGAGAGAGGGAGACATAAGGGAAAGAAAGACTGGCAGCTGAACAATAAAGGGTTTGCAAAGAACAGAGATGAAGATCTCACTTTCCTTTACTAACAACAACAGCAAAGAGCAGGAGCATAAAGAATTTTGCCAGAAGACACTGATCTTGAAGGCAGTCTCAAAGGAGCCTTTTGTCCTCTTTTTAACTCTTTCAAGTTCCGGCGCAAAACGTTCTTTTCCCTTCTTTTGACAAGAAGAGAACTCAGCGAATGGAGGCTGTGTGGTATTTGCCATCCAATTACCTCCTAAAAGCTATATTGCACTTCAAACACTCATTGGATAGTACAGGAGCTTCCGGGCACACACATTGATACTTCCCTAATAGTATGCGTCTCAATTATTAGCTGGAGAAACAAGAACAATGCGGAAGATCTGTTTTGAAAGATGTTAATTCAATTGGAGGCAGGCGAATAATGATAATGATTCAGAAGGAATCAATGTCAATCGGAGAGTCCCGGAGCTTGGGGGCTCAAACGGTGCCTTTTCAAGGAGCTTCTGGACTATATAAATTTAGGTTGAGTATATCTCTTTGTACAATTCATGGTGAAAACGTTGATGGTGAATGATGACGGGGAGTATTTGGGATAAGAGGATGATTCACTTATGATTCTATTGGGTCTATCTCTACTTATTCATACTTGTATAAAAAGGGGAATGGCATCTATAGGGCATTAGCCAGGGAGCGTGACTCATATTCTCGTCAGTCTCTGAAACACAGTAAAACGTAATGTGTTTGGGGCTTAATTTTTATCCAAGTCAGTAATACATAAGAACAGGGCGGAAGCTCCATAGGAATAGTAACAGGGATGAAATGTAACCGCTAGTAATTTTTGTGACATGTCACCTTTTGGCAATACAAGTCTTTGCATATCCACTAAGCCTTACAAAATAATGTGTATCACATTCTCGGGGATCCTCTCCTCTGTCCCCGCGGGCGCAATTAACACTTAAATGTAATTAATTGTTTATCCATTACCCCAAATTCCCCCCCCCATTTCTCCTCCATGCTTCTTTGCACAAGCGTGGGAGCTCCCTCAGTGTATTTTTAGTCCATGGCATTTTCCTCCTCTTACTACACTCTTCCTTCAGGGTACGTTTTTTTTTACTCCATGAGTATGATGATGAGTTTATGGTTCTGATTTATTTTCACTTCATTTCCTACGAATGCCCTGGAGAAGAGGAGATAGCTGAAAAAAAGAAGTATAGGTCCATCATGGGACGAGTCGTATATATTTACGGGGGTGAGGGGCGATATCATTTTTTCTATTGCACTTTCTCCCTTTGCTCTCTTCATCTTCCCCGTCTGGATATTGCTTAACCCAGTGAATGTGTAATGGGGTTGTTTACTCGTCGAAAATGTACAAATGAGGCTCGCAAAGCATTTCAAACATCAACCAACGTGGAAAGTCGAGGTAACTGGCTGGAGAGAGTGGAAGAGGAGATGATGATATATGAATTTCAGTGGAAATGTTTACGAAAAAATGTAATTCCATTCTCTCTCTGCCCTCCTTTTTGTTCGTAGTAGTTGTCCAGCTATTATGGGGAAAGCTATAGGGAAAGTCCTCCTGTGTTTTCCTTACCCACTTTCATCTCTTTCTCTCTCACTCTTTATCTTTCTCTGTTTTCTCTTCATTTTTCTTTCTGGTTTTTTACCTTCCCTTTCTCTCTCTCTCACTCTTTATCTTTCTCTGTGTTCTCTTCATTTTTCTTTCCGTTTTTTACCTCCCCTTGCTCTCTCTCTCTCTGAGTCTCTATGAGTGTACACAGTCTCAGTTTTTAATTTCCAATGCTCAATGAAAAAGAGAAAGTAATAAATGGAAAAAAAGATCTATGACGATACTAAAAGAGGGAAAGAGAGGAGGATGGGAGGGAAAAAAAGTGGAGTAAACCCGTGTTCCATTTCTGCGAGGCTCCAGTCGTGTAGCAAGTTGCTTTTACTCCAGAATGGCAAGTTGAGGATGCCGAAACCACAAAAGACAACCCAAAATGGAGGCATAGAGAGGCACTTGCTTCATATCATTTGTGTGTGGGCTTCCGAAATCATTCCGAATCCTCTCTCTTGTCTCACATCAACTCCTTCTCTATCTCTCTCTGCTCTCTAACAACACTCAGAAAGTATTACTCTTTCACTTTCCTTCCTTCCTCATGCCCTCAAGTCAAGTGGACGTCTCTATTTTCCCGTGCATGGAAGATAATATAATTAAATTGTAGATGGTCAAAATTATAAATCAAGGACCAGTAACAGCGCCTATGGGAGGGATATATTATTTAAAAGGGGTAAAAGTGGGTTATTATTACTACAGCAAAACGCGGATGCATACATTTTCAGTAGGGACAAACCACACTAATAACTGTGGTAATTGGCCAGTCCCATGAATTGACAAATAAAATGACATATAAAAACTCTTTATGTCCAAGTACCGGGTAAGTAACGTGTATGAAACAGACATATGTACGTACATTATGTAGTTATAGTCCCTATATACATTCGAGAATACATATTACACAAGCTCACCCCTTGTACATATATGTACATACAGTGTATACACATTCCGTTGCTTACGTAGTGTTGGAAGGAAGGAAGCGGCAAGTGTCCAGTGCCGGGGGACATGAAATGGTCTAATAATAACTATTTTCTACACGGCACAAATACATGAATGGTGAAAGGATAACGGCATGCAATCCAATGGGGACAACTCCACCGTCCTCGTGGACTTATTCAATCACTCAGGGATTTACTGTGGGTGTCATCCTACATATTTCTATAGTGAGGAGAGGGAAGTTTATTATCCGGGGATTCCCTTCGTTCTTTCGGACGGCCCTTATAGTGCATGGGATGTACGTAGGATACATTGATGTTTATATAAGGACATTCCCCACAAGGGAAAAAGGCAAGATACAAATGTAAAATCGCACTATTAGTCTTCCAATGATGTGCGGAACAGGTGAGTGTGGGGAAAGCCTGTGTTATGAAGTGGGAGAGTATTACTACGTTGAAAATCGGGTTGGAAGGGAAGGAAATAGAGTAGGTATGGCCTCGTGGCGGAGACATATCTATATAACACACATTTTTGTTGGAGCACACAACGCCAAACGGGAGAGACGTTGGGGATATTGCAAAAAAGCGTGCATAGGCGGTGGTTAGGTGAAGACACGCGACTCGCAAATAACCGGGTATCCCGTCCCGAGCTCAAGCACGTTGTTCCTCTCCCATCCATCTCTCTCCCTCTCTCTCTCTCTCTCTTTCTCTTCACAAGGAAGGAAAGAACTCTTATATTTGTGTACCTTCCCAGGAATATAGCGCAGGTTCAACCTTACTTTCTCCATGTGGCTGGCATACCTGGAAATGTAGCTGGCTATCCACGCGTCGCTTTTAAGCTAGTCCTACTATATTCCATCTTTTCAAATATGTAAATCAAATATCAAATACGAAACCCTGGGGCTTGGCCTCTATTTTATATGCCATCCCGTTTTTGTGGGGGACACACGGAGACCCACTAACATACATGCATTTCTTCTCCACGAGTGACTTCAAATTGCTGTTACGTAGGTTACGCTTTTTTTCTTCATTCCAAACTTTCCCTTTATCCGGAATTTTCTATCTTCTTTTTCTCTCACTCTTTCTCTCAGTCTTTCTCTCTTCTTTTTCTCTCACTCTTTCTCTCAGTCTTTCTCTCTTCTCTTATTCTCTCAATTTTTCTCTCTTTCACTCTCTTCCTTCTCTCATTCTCACTCTTTCTTCTCAGTCTGTCTCTCTTTCTTCTGTCTTTCTCTCTCTCTCTCTTTCTTCTGTCTTTCTCTCTCTCTCTTTCTTCTGCCTTTCTCTTTCTTCTGTCTTTCTCTTTCTCTCTATTTTGTCTCTCTCGTTCTTTCTCTTTATTTCTTTCTCTCTCTCTCTCTATTTTATTTTTTCTCAGTCACTCATTCTCCACCTTCACCTCACGTGTTCACCCACATGATTTATGAAATAGTAATGAAAAGTGGAGGAACATCTTCTAATTTCGCACCGCTCTCCTCCCGTGGATTAGATACACTAACAAAGGACGGGAGAGCTATAAAGAAAGAGAGAGAGTGAGAGACAGAGAGAAAGGAGGATAATAAAGGGTTAAGAGACGTTTCTGTGCTTGAGACGCTTGCTTTATAGGAACTCTTCATCTCAAGTTCCCCGGTCTTGGAACGTGACTGGATAAAATCGTAATAATGATAATGCCCCCACCAATTTCGCTGTTCTCATACACTGTAATAGTATACTTGTGTACAACCATTATTTTCTGTAGCCCTCGGAAGGGTTCCCCCCAAAGATTGGAAGTTACTATTACGTCCAGTAATCTCCACCGGTGCGTACATATTTAGTTTACATAATGGTGCTAATAATATATATTCTTGGTACAATCAAAGGGAGGGAGAGAGTATCAGAGTATAATGAGAGACACATTGGGGGAATTATTATAATATTATCCCTATACTTGTTGTACTACTATAATAATGTACGCAAATGGACTGAAACCCCCCTTTTTTTTTGGCTTATTGATTTCGATTGAAAATGATTCACGGAGCAAATACCATGGAAGGAGAGGGAAATTATGGGTGGTTATTCATACAGTTTCAGAGGGTAATAATAGGTGGACAGTGATATGCCTGCAGCTCCATTTAGATCCACGTTGTATTCATACCATATGAATACCAAGAATTCAGAATGACCTTCCCACACAACCATGTTTGTTACATATTCCGAAAAACCCCTTTAATACCTATTTAGGTAGCAGGAATGACATAGCCAAGCTCTTATCATTTAACAGGGTAATTTGAATGTAGTTTGAAAGCCAGGAGAATTGTTTGTGGTAAT
>JAQGBT010003017.1:0-21318 GCA_034698585.1 Disparrhopalites patrizii | reverse complement strand
TAGCCGTATGTGTGTATTTTGCGTCTGCATTTGAAACCTCGTCTCTCTCTCTCTCTCTCTCTCTCTCTCTCTGTCTCTCTCTCTGTCTCTCTCTCTCTCATTGTTTCCCTTTTGAGTTGGCACCACAAAGCTATTGTGGCAATAGTGGTAGTATTATTATTATTTCTACCCCGAAAACATATCGAGAGTCCAGAGAAAAAAAAGGGGCTTCCCATGCCTTGGCCTAGAAAGCACTATTTCCCTTCTACTCCTCCTATCATTATCATCAATACATTTCTCCGTATGGATGGATAGGCTGGTGGGCATGGTATCATTATTTGATTCTAACCGGGGTCTCTCTCCCTCTCTGTACCGCTCTCACTTTGCCGAGAAAGAGAGAGAGAAAGAGAGAGAGATGGAAGAAGGTCCGCAAGGTTGACACTTATGGCTTTTAATTGTGTTTATAGGCAATTATATAATGTGTACGCACGCTATCAGCTATATGAACTTATAATGGACCCTATGCGCACACAAGGACTTTGTATATACTAGTTCTTATGTACATCATTTGTCCCTGCACTACGAGATACCGCTCCAGAGCGGAGAACCATGGGGCGGTGGTGCTATCACAATAATTAGGGCTAAGTACTCTCTCTCTCTCTCTCTCTCTCCATGTGAACATGAGCATACGGAAGAAGGAGGGGAAGAAACATGACGAAACAGTGAGGAACACCAAGATATGAAGAAACAAAAACAGATTCAGGGGAAGAGTGAATGCAAAAGATAGTCATAATTAGTGAAACCAAAATAGCAAAAGAAGGAGTAATGCCGAGAGGGAGACAGAGGGAGAAAGGGGAAAGAATACGAAATGGTGAAAGAGATCCAGGGAGAAGATATGGAGTGCTGAAGCAAAAATTGAGATAGAGTTACAGGAAAGGAAAGAGAGAGAGAGAGTAAAGACAATAAAGGAGATGATCAGGGAGAGAACAGATAGCCAAGGGAGAGCCAGAGAGAAAGATAGCGAGAATGACATAAAACAAGTAAGGAACAGAAAGATAACAGAAAAGAGGGAAAACAAGGAAGAGAAAAAGCGACAGAAACAAGAGGGGACAAGAAAGAGACGAAAAGATAGATATGAGAGAGGACAAGGAAAAGGGAGAAAAGGATATACGAAACACAGAGAGAACGTGAAAACAAAGCAGAGAGCGAACAAAGACAGAAGAAAGACGTACAAAGACAAATGTAAAAAAGAAAACAAGAAAGACGTACAAAGACAAATGTAAAAAAGAAAACAAGAAAGACGTACAAAGACAAATGTAACAAAGAAAACAAGAAAGACGTACAAAGAAAAATGTAACAAAGAAAACAAGAAAGACGTACAAAGAAAAATGCTATAAAGAAAACAAGAAAGACGTACAAAGAAAAATGTAAACAAGAAAAACGGAACAAGGAAAAATGTAAACAAGAAAAACGGAACAAAGAAACATGTAAACAAGAAAACAAGAAAAACGGAACAAAGAAGACAGACGAACAAAGAAAAACGAAAAAAGCAGACAGAATTAGAACAAACAATAGAAAAAGAGAAAGAGAACAAACGAGAGAAAAATAGCAAGCGAACAAACGAGAGAAAAAGAGAAAGCCAACAAACGAGAGAAAAAGAGAAAGAGGACAAAAGAGAGATAAAAATAGAGACAGGAAAAGCGAGAAATAGTGAGGGTATCAGGAAAAGATAGAGAAATAAATAACAGAAAACAAAGTGGAAATGGTGACTATGTGTAACTAAAATGATAAAGGAGGCTCCTAGCCTATAATAAAAGACTGTGTCTTATTATTTCCTCCATTCACCCAGCGGAAGACTGTGTGTGTGAGTGCTAAATGTGGTATTGGAAAATCGTTCATTGTTTCTCCCTCTTTTCTCCTCTTCCTTTCATGCATGTTAATATTTACTCAGGGTGTGTTTTCAGATTATGTGGGAGGGAATGCAGTGGAGGAAAAATGGGAAAAAGATCGTACACGCAAACCAGACATGACAGTTGTGAAAGAAAAAATATGGGAGGTACATATTAGGAATCCAGAGAGAGAGAGAGAGAGAGAAACAGACAAAGCATGCAAGGGTGAGTTGTATAGTGCTTATAAAATGTAAGAAGATGAAGGAGGAGGAAATGGATAAAACGGGAAAAGGAGTATTGTTGTTGTTGTTATGTTTACATAGACCAGTGCCATTGTTTCCCACTCCTTCCCCTCTCATACGCTCTCTACCAGCCGGCATTGAAAGAATTCATTAAAGATTGAAGGCCATACGTATTTTTATGGGTATATGTACAACATATGTAATACTACTCCTCTTCCTGCCAATGTCACAGTTCTCCCTTGTACAAAAGAGGTGTGGACGACATAGAGAGACAGAGAGAGATAGAGAGAAGGGCACATAAGGGGAAGTGTACATGTTTGTCCAGATGTGGGCCGGGCGGTGTGAAAGTCGTTGTGCATATGCAAAATACTCAATCAATACCAATCGTTTTTGAATAAGGCTCATATATGTATAATGATACGGAGGAATTATAGCATTGGCAGGAGTGGAGGCATTCACACAACCGTCGTGGGGCCAATAATGGGGAAAGTCCATGTTTTGTCAGTCCCCTCGTAAATTCTTGGGGGGAGGGGACATAAACGTTTTGTATGTATTTTATATGTGATATGAGTGTGTGGGAACACTTTTTTCTCCCTGCACGCGTATCCAAAAAAAAATATTCATATGTTACAAAGTCATTCACAACAGTTGTAAATATGAGTAACAGGCGGGAGTGTATTTTTTCTCCATTTTTTTCTTCTGCATTTCTCCTTTGTATTTGTGGCTCTGGACTCGCATTCCAAATTCTATTTGTCTTTATTTTTTTCGCTTCAATTTGACAACTTGTTCTTCACTTTTCTCTTCTTCCTGTTTGCTTTCTCAGTTCCTTTTTTTCACATGCTTTCTCTTTCATGTTTTCTCTTTTTTCCTATTTCTCTCAGTTATACTCATTGCAACTTTTAATCTCATGTTTTCTATCGTTCTATCATATCTCCTATTTTTTCCCTCTCATTTCCCCTGCTTTTCTCTCTTGTAGCTTTCCCAACTTCCCTATTTTCTCTCTCACACATTTTCTCTGTTTCTCATTTTGCCTCTCTTCTCTCTCTCATTTTCCTTCTCTCCTCTCTCTCATTTCCCCTCTCATCTCTATATCATTTTCCCTCTTTTCTCTGTTTCTCATTTTTCTTCTCTCTTCTCTCCCATTTTTGCTTTCTTCTCTCTCTTTCATTTTCCCTCTTTTCTCTCTTTCTCATTTTTCTTCTCTCTACTCTCCCATTTTTGCTTTCTTCTCTCTCTCTCATTTCCCCTCTTTTCTCTCTCTCATTTTTCCTCTTTTCTCTCTCTCATTTTTCCTCTTTTCTCTTTTACATTTTCCCTAGCTTCTCGCCCTCTCTCATTTTCCTTGGCTTTCTCTTTCTCTCTCTCTGCATCAATATTCTGGTTTTCTCTCTTTTATTTTCGCTAATTTTCCCTCTCCTTGCGTTCTCTCACATTTTTCCTCTTTTATTCTCAGGTGTTTTCCCTCTCGTTGCTTTCTCTTTTATTTTGCCTTGGTTTACGTGTCTTTCTTTTCTTTTGTGTATGTTGTATTTGCCTTTTTCTCTGCCTTTCTGGTTTTGTCTTGTTTTTACTACACTCCATGCTCTTTCTCTCTCTAATATCTTTCTCCCATTTCTTTTTCCTTATTCTTCCTTCTCACTCTCTTTTCTGCGCTCTCCACTCCTTTTGTTCCATATTCTGTCAGTCTGTCTTCCTCCATAGCGTCTCTTCTTTGTTTTTCTCGCATTAATCTATATATGGTGTTCAATCACCACTTTTTCTCACCAGTCGCCATAAAACATCTCCATATTGTGTGATATCCGTCTGTCTAATTTCCGTTTACCCGATTTGACTCCAAATTGTGTCTGTTTACTCATAGCCCCGAATGTAAACATACATAATTGATGCATGTCAAAAAAGTGGGGGAATACAATGTACTAAAAATATTTGTGTAGTGTAAGGTTAACTTGTGTATGAAGTTATTTTCTATCTCTTCGACTCTATATTCTATCCATCTGTGTATACTCTGTGTATTTTCGCTCCAATTCAACATTTCCAAACAAAAGCCTTGGAAGCTTCATCTATACTATGAAGTCATAGCCTTGGCCTTTTAACCGGTACGTTGACAATCCTGGACACTAAACTATGGGTTGAGGACGGGCCTTTATACTGGCCATACAGTAGCAGTATTTGACAGCTATCCACCACTTGAGGCAATCATCTCTCATCATGTCCTCACATTTTTATGAAGGGGTGATGGAATTATTTTATCGGGGAAAGACCCATAAACGTCCTCTATTAAATGCATTCATGGTTATACATACGTTTATGTATAACCATGCTAGGATATAGGAGCAACAGGGGATGAGTCCAAAAAAATTAAATTTACACCCACAAGAAAAACCGGCTGCATAAAATAATGATTTCTTTGACTATTTAATTTGAACAAACAGCTTCGACTTTCTAAGTTTTTTAAACTAATTCCAGCAACGTTTGTTTAAAATCAGCGACAGTGTGGAGGCTAGGAGTGGTTTCATGATTAAACATGGAGTTAATTCCTATTGTATCTATACCTTTTACGTGTATAGATTATTCTCATGTTTTTCTGTACACACTGATGTGTTTAGTGAAAGCTCACTTGGATGTTGACGGAAGATTGAATTAGTGAAATGTAACTATTGGACGCAATACAGAGAAAGTTTTTTATTTGACTATTTATATCTATATACGTGCATATTCTCACACGGTCTATGTCATGGCCCCACCACACAACAATGTAACAATGTTCTTTTGAAATCAGATGGGAAGATAAATATAGATGATTTCCCCTCATTTTTTATATTTGTTATTGGTCCGTTCCAGCCATGCTCTTCCAGATATTCAAGCAAACGGGCGTGTACTGAACCTACAATTTTAGTTGGGCGTTGTGGACATGAGTTTTATTAAATATGAATAAACTCCGGTTCGTATCAAGAAAATAGGAAAAAGCAGCGCCGGGAAGAGATATAGACATGATAAAATAGGACTTAAAACACGGTACCGGCTACAAAAAGACAAGGATTAAGAGCCATGACTGAAAACCTGGGAAAGCATTAAAAACCCGGACAAGGAGAAAGTAAACGAAAAACTGGGATCAAACCCGAAAAAAGCGCGAGTGGAGAATCCATGATAAACTTCTAATTAAAGAAACAACTACAAAATGAAATTGGACAAATCAGGAAAAACACAGACTGGGAGAAAGCAGGAGAAATAGAAACTGGAAAAAGCAAGAACAGAATTGTAGATCCAAAGAACGAAACGTTGGGAAAAAATAATAGAGTCACACTGTGAGAAAGATATATTGGAATAGGAAATGCTGGAAGAAAGTAATAGAAAGAAAGTAAAAAAGTGTCAGAGAGAAAGCCTGAGAAAATATATGAACGGGAAAGTCTAGGAAAAATTAAAACCAAAAATGTGAGAAAACAAGAGAGAAAACGTGGAAGCAATGTTTAGACAGGAAGTCTGACAGAACATGCAAAAGAGATAGCCTAAGGAAATACAAGGGAGAGAAAGTCTATAAGAGAAAGTAGTAGCAAGAATAACTAGGAGAAACTAAGAAAGAGCAAAGTAGAGAAACATTTAGAGCAAAAACTAGGGAGAAAGTTCAAAAATTGTGGGTGAAAGTTAAACAAGAAAGCATTAGAGACAGTATAAAAATAAATCTCGCGAGAAAGTAAAACAGAAAGCTTCAGAGAAAGTCAAAAAAGAAAGCTTGGGAGATAGTTAAACAGAAAGCTTCAGAGAAAGTTAAAAAAGAAAGCTTGGGAGAAAGTTAAACAGAAAGCTTGGGAGAAAGTTAAACAGAAAGCTTGGGAGAAAGTTAAACAGAAAGCTTCAGAGAAAGTTAAAAAAGAAAGCTCGGGAGAAAGTTAAACAGAAAGCTTCAGAGCAAGTTAAACAAGAAAGCTTGGGAGAAAGTTAAGCAGAAAGCTTCAGAGCAAGTTAAACAAGAAAGCTTGGGAAAAAGTTGGCGCGACCCCGTCCTAAATGTAGCAAGATATAAAAATCAGAGAAAAGTAAAAGTGAAAGAATCTTGGAGAAAGTACAAGGTAGAAAGTCAGAGAAAGCATATGATGAGAAATGGGATATAAAAAGCGTGGGAGAAGCTCAAGGAAGGAATTAGTGGGAAGTGCGATAAAAGGAATAACAAATATATAAAAAACGAGAAAGTAAGGAAAGCATGAAAAGAGAGAGCGCAATGGGGAGAAAAGCCTGGATTTGAAGAGCTTCGTATGTTTACCATGCTATTACTGGAAGGCAGACATCATACTACCACTGTCACTATCCCCCTCGTGAATACAATGGAGTTTGTATCGATCACTAATAATTGTGACCTTCAGCGTGTGTATGTTGTGTACAACCCATAAATCCATATGATTTCTCCCTCCATCCACTACCTCCTTACTCCTGTCAGTACCTTCCCTTCTGTTGATGGCCCATCCTTTTCCCCTACTGGCATTCCTGAAGAAAGCACTTGAAGCCACAGGCTATAAATAAAACCCACAACTGCATGACAACAATTTCACTCAACAATTTTAAACTCATGCTATGATAAAGGCAGTTGGGGTTAAAGCAAGACAAGGTTTGGGGTATCAAAAACCTCATTACCTTCCCATATTAATTTTATTGATTTATTTCACACAAAATCATACAGATAAAAAATTACACCGGATGAAAAAAGGAAATAACTTCCAGGAAATTCCTCCACACCCCCAATGGGGGAAGACAGAGAGCAGGTAATATTTGGGAGGAGTAAAAAAAAATTTTTTAAATAATTTCCAAACCCAGAAAACGCACACACAATATCCAGTTGTTTGTTGGCGTGTGTCAGTAAATGCTCTGGGTTAGTCCCTTGGAGAAGAGGAGAAAGGAGGAGGATGTCACGCATCAAGTTTATTTGATCCTATTAATTCTTTATCACTTCTTCATTTATGGAACTTTTGGCCTTTTCCCTTGTCGTGTCCTTCCGTCATTTACTTATGCGCGGTCACTTATTTCCTTGTTTCTTATCTTCCTATATTCCTTCCTCCATTTGGCCATTTTCTTTCTCTTTATTCATTTTGCCGGGAAAGTTTTTTTCTCTTTCTGCTTCCGTTTCTTCTTTCTGTAATTTTTTCATTCTTTCTTTTATGTTATACTTCTTTCTTGCCTTTTTTTCTTTCGATTTTTTCTCTCCCATTATGTAATTTTACCCAGTTGAACCTTCTTCTGTGCTGTCTCTCTACATTGTTCTAAGTTTTCTATTTCTTTTCTCCAATTTCTTCTTTGAATCTCCTCTCTCCCGGTTTTGCCTCTCTGCTTTCTTCCTTGATTTCGTCTCTCCTTCCTATCTCGAATTTTTACTTCTCTCTCTTTCCTCTCTCGAATTTTTCCTTTCTCTCTCTCTTTCCTCTCCCGGATTTTTTCCTCTCTCTTCCTTCTCGAAATATTTCCAGCGGCTGGCCTCTTAGCCCCTCTCTCTATCTCTCTCAATAATCCTTTGTCTCACTCTCTTCCCTCTGTAAACCCTCCATTGTACCTCCTTTTTAACAGCTCTCTCTCTCTCCGTTTCGCTAGTTTCTCCCTCTGACTTTCTCCCGTCTAATATTTCTCCTTAATTGTTTTCTTGGATCCTCTGCATCCCGTCTTTTTATCTTTGACATCCCCATTCCTCCCTTTCAGTTTGCTTAAGCCTTCTTTTTTCTCGGCGGATCCTTTTCGTTCTCCCGCGTAATTGTTATGGTGTGGCCACCAATATATTTATTTGATTCACTGGCTGGTTGTTTTACTGTCTTTTTGCATACAATTCTGTGTGTTCATATCTATTTGGTGGCTCGTGTCCTGATCATAGTTAATTTTATACCTTATCTTAGCCTTTTGTGTGTTTAGTATACCTGGGATATATACGTATACTACCCCTGTACCTTTTTTATATTCCTCTATATCCCCCTATATCCCCCATTACTTTCACCTCAATCCTTCACAGGAGGAATCTGGACAGGTAGGGGGAAAACATATTTTTTTCTCTCCTGCCAACATTCAAGGACATTGGACTTTATTTGACTTTAATATGCTCTTCCGTCTTCCCGTCCTTGTACTTTACGTTTGTCGACTTGTAAAAAATTCAAGGAACCTCCACCTTTCGCTACCTCTCAATTCCAGGAACCATCATCTAAAATGCGGGGATTCCTTTTTAAAAAAAGGAGGGGGATAGATACATGTAAATAATGAATAACACCGGCTGAGAGGGGGAGGCCGCATATAAAATTCCCGCATGGGGCATATAAAATTTTAAATACTCAGGGTTTCCTTCGGGACTTTTTCTATCTAGTTATTCAGGAGGTACATACATGCATGGGGCCTATATGCTCAGGTTCAATGCCAAATGTCATTATCTTTGGAGGGGGAGGGACAGAGTCCCTGGTAATTGTCAGTAATTGCCGGACATGTGCATTTATGCATTTATTATGAGGGTATGCTACAGCCCAGACATTTCCCTTTTTCTTTCCGTTTTTTTCTTTTTGGGGAAGGAACAACAGGAATTGCGATGCTGCTAATACTACCACAATTATTGCAGCCATTATCACGGATACCGATACTGATTCGGGTATTCTTACTCTATTTGTGGGGAAACAAGTACATGGTTGTAACAGTTAAAAACGGCCATTACCCCCGGAGTTATAGAGCCATTGGGAGGGGAGAGAAGGGATTTTGGGAATACTTTGGTGGTAATAATTGCATCTAAAATTATGAGGCGTTTTAATTTTTTTTATTTCCTCCCTTCTATTTATGTGTACCAGCATGGAATATAACTGCAGAAAAGGTAAAGGTGAGAGTCGAGCATAATAGCATTGACTTCCCCGCAACACCAACTCGAGTACCTACCAAATGTTGGCAAGTTTTATATAAGTACGAATGCTTGGGAGATAGGGAAAGGGAGAGAGTAAGAAGGAGAGAGAAACGAGACAGAAAGGAATACATAAAGCTCCTTGTCCTGCACAAAATTATGGGACGAAACAAAAAGTTGGTGGAGCACTAAACCTTGGACTACTTGAAATAATCAAGTTCTTGTTAAAGGAAGCCTTGTATGTATAGACATTTCAAGTACACGGGAACTCCGTCTAACTTTCTCTCTCTCTCTCTCTCGTACACTTGCTGTCTTTCTCTCTGATGGGTTTTTCTTTCTTTCTCCCTCAACAATTTATTCATTAGCGCATGTTAGACACCAAAGAAACCTAGGAGAAAGCTGAATACCGGGGTAGAGAGCGAAAGACAGCGACAGAGACAAATGAAGCCCAGGAGAAACGTCAAAGAGATAGGCACAAAGAGAAAAGAGAGAGAGAGTGTGTGAAAATTAACCCATACGACAAGGCTGAAAGCAGGAAAAGGTGTAAAAGAAAAAAAGGAACCGTGGAGAAAGGCGAGACAGTCAAACAAGAGAAGATCAAAGAATTGAAGGGAGAACAGAGGGGAGAAAATAAAGGCGAAAACAGAAGGAAACAGAATAGAATCCCAGGAAAATGTCAGGAGCAGAGCGAAGAGAAATCTACAAGATTCAAAAGAAGGAGAGAGAGAAAGAACAGAAGAGGAAGGGAGACAAAACAAGGATGCCAAGAAAAAGGAGATGGAGGCAGAGCGAAAGAGAACGGGGAAAAACAAAGAGCGAAAGAAAAGAAAGACATATGGGAAACGAGAGCGACAGAGAGATAAAATAAAGAACGAGAGCAAAATGGATGAGGAAAGAAAGAATGTGAGAGAAGAGGAAATAAATAAATAGAGGGAAAAAGAAAGAGAGAACGAATAAGCGAGACAAAAGAAAGGAAAAAAATAAATAAAGAGAGAAAAAAGAAATATGGGGAGAGAGAAAGGTAGAAAGGGAAAAACAAAGAAATATATGTAGAGAGAAATAATAAACAAGAAAAAAGAAAGGGAAAAAAATAAAGAAAGAGGAAAAAAGAAATATAGGGAGAAAGAAAGTTAGACGGGGAAAACAGAATTAAGAGAGAGAGAAGGAATAAACGAGAGAAAAGAAGGGAAAAAATAAAGAAAGATAGAAAAAAACATAGGGAGAAAGAAACATATAAAGTAACAGAGAAAAAAGGAATATAGGGTGAAAGAAATATAGAAAGTCAGAGAGAAAATGAAAGTGAAGTTTAGAGAAAAAATAAAGAGAGAAAAAATGAGAGTGATGATTAGAGAAAAACGAAAGAGAGAGAAAAAAGTGAAAGTGAGGGTTAGGGAAAAAAGAGAGAGAAAAAAGTGAAAGTGAGGGTTAGAGAAAAAAAGAGAGACAAAATGAAAGTGAGGGTTAGAGAAAAAAGAAAGAAAGAGAAAAAATGAAATAAGCGAGGGTTACAGAAAAAAGAAAGAGAGAAAAAATGAAAGTGAGGGTCAGTGAAAAAAAGAGACAAAAAATGAAAGTGAATAAAAAAGAAAGAGAGAGAGAGAATGAAGAAAGAGAGAGAAAAAGTAAAGAAGGTGAGGGAGCAAAGAGAGCTTGAATAAAAGAAAGTTTTGCTCTTTCCCTCGTTAATGTTTTCCCAATACAAGAGGACACGCTCACACACATTGTTTTAATCAACTCACGAGCTGGTGGAAGTACTAACCACACACAAACTGTATCATGGTTACGTCCGGTTCAGCCGAACATGTTGTCACGACGTGCTTTTACTTCCAGCATATGTGCCCCTCCATCCTTGTAACGTGATGAGGTGGCTCTAGGGGGAAGTCAGATTGTATCTAATCTCATCCATGCATGTTACTCCATTCCAATATTACGTTGACTCCGTGTGGATGTATGAAAGTCATGGAATTCTTTCCATTGTTGTTGTACACCCTCTATCAATTTCACTTTGTCGATTTCTAATGCCTCCTAGTGACATGGTAGCTTTGTTTACATGTAAAAGCATGCGAATGGTGCTCGTGGCCATTTTCTTTACGAGCACCGTTCTCCCTAAATTCCTCTTTGCATGTGAGACGTGCATTTATTTTTCATTTTTTGACTTTCGTTTTCTCCTACATTTTCGTATTCTTGGTTTTGTTTCGTCCCAGTTTCTCTTTTCCCAGTTTTTTTGTACAGGCTTGAGCTGTTTCTTAATCTGGTTCTAATCCTTATCTATACCTTCCCTGCATACCTTTTCTTCTCCACGACAACAACTGTTCTCCCATTCCCCGACATTCTTTTTCTCATTCCCCCGCCATGTATCTGCCTGTTTGTAATTTTATTACATTGCTACTCATACTAGGAAAGTGTGATGACCCATGATATTCCTCCTTTGACTTTCCTTCCTCATTTTTTTGGTATCTCGTCACGTCCGTTTCCTCATGCCTCGTGGAGACGACCAACAGAAAAAAATTAAATTGCTACAAAAACAATGAGCAAGACATTCCTGTGCCACATTTTGCGGACATTCTTTGGGTTGAATGCCTTGCAGTACCTTCGGATAGCTTTCTTGTACATTTGGAAATGTGCTTAATTCAAAGGGTTGAAAGACACAAACAAGCGTTTCTGCATAGATGAATGTCTTCTCTTCCTCTCTCTCTCTCTCTTTGCCTCTCTCCTTTCTCTTGCTTTATCTCACTTTTCTCGCTTTCACTCACTTTCCTTTTGCTTTTACTTGCGTTCTTCAATTTTGATCATTTCCTCTTGCTTTCACTCACTCGCTCTCAATTTTAATCGCTTTCACTTGCTTTCTCTCAGTTTTTCTCGCTTCCTCTTGCTGGCGCTCAATTTATCTCGATTTCTCTCAGTTCTTTTTCGCTCCCGCTTAATTTTACCTTTGCTTTTTGTCAATTGTGTTTTTTCTCTCACTTTTTCTCGCTTCCGCTTAAGCTTACTTTTGCTTTCTCTCAATTGTGTTTTTTCTCTCACTTTTTTTCGCTTCCTCTTGCTTTTCCTTACTTGCTTTCTCTCAATTGTTCGCTTTTTCTATCACTTTATCTCGCTTCCTCCTGCGTTTACTTTCTCTCAATTGTTCTCGCTTTCTCTCACTTTTTCTCACTTTCTCTTGCTTTAACTTTAGTTTCTCCCAATTGCTCTTGCTTCCTCTCAATACTTCTCGCTTTCTGTTGCCTTTTCTTGCTTTCTCTTAATCTTTCTCGTTTCATCTTGCTTTCACTGGCAATCGCTCAATTTTTCTGGTATTTGCTCACTGTTTTTCGCTTCCTCTTGCTTTCACTTACTTTCTCCACGTTTTTCTCCCTTTTTGTTTCGTCTGGATTTCTCTCACGTTTTCTCGCTATATCCTGCCTTCTCTCGCCTTTTCTTCATTTCCTCTTTCTCCCTCCGATGCATTACTTGACATTCGAAGACGAGGAGCACAAAACTTTTCTTTCTCCTGCTTCTTCATTCATGATGAGACGAAGAAAGGCATAGCCTCAAAGAGAGAGAGAGAGAAGAGAAATGCAGCTGAGCGCCATCCGTCATGTCAACAAGTACCTGGTGGGAATTGTGTAGTTTCGGAGTCTTGTTCCGCACTCGCACCCTTCCAATAAGTTTGTCAGTGTCAGTCTTAGCCCCACCGCAAGGAGGGAGACTTGGCTGGAACGGTTTTTTTAAAAACCAATATTAATTATACAAACACGCATGGAAAACTTGTGTCTCCGTCTTCCTGTCTAAAGTCTGCCCTAGATGCTCAAGCCATTTCCCTTCAGACGTTATTCCATTCCCTACCAAGAACTCAGGAATTTCGGAGAAAGGCTTTCTCCTCCCCCGACAAAAACTTTTGTTTTCCCCGCATAATCTTATGTACTTGTATTTTTTGAGTTGGGCGGAAAACATGGGATCCTTTGCAAAATTAATGGTGGTGAAAAAAAGTGATGAATCCTTTTAATGTGTTGTTGACGTATTATTATATATAGAGATGTGTAAAGTTAGTTAAATGTTGAAAGCCTTCACCTAAAGGGGGAAAGGAATACACCAGCGCTGGATGGGTGAGGGCTTTGATTGGAAAAGACAAGCAGACAATGTCACCGGAGAAAGTCCTGGAAGAGAAAGGAGGAGACAGGACTTGTCAAGAGAAAGCCATTGAAGGAACCACCGAAGGGAGGGAGAATGAGAAGGGCTCTAATTACATAGTCCACTGGTGACAATAGTGCCGTAGATAATGGTTGACACTTAAATAAAGACATGTCACATGATAGCCTTCAAAATTCCTTATGGCTTTCCCCTGGAATTATTGTTTTTTCTCTTTTGTAATTCCCTCCTTTATTCTATTTAGGTACTTGTATTCGGGCTACAGAGGGAAAATTTTCTCTCTCTCCTTTTGCCCGTGTCACACCAAGACTGGTTTCAATCCTATGGCACTTTAAAATTCACTGAAAGGTCCACTAAAACATGAGTCCTAACATTTTGAAATGTAAATAAAGCATTCTCATATTTGTCCTCCATTAGAGAATGTATGGACTGGAGGTGAATGACAAAAACACCGGACATTAAAGGGGAAATGGAGAGACGGAGAAAGTTACAAAACATATTTTCATTGTAATTGTTTGGGACGAAGGATGACTGTGCTCTTGAGGGGATTGTTGTTGACTACGGAAATAATAAGTGGATTACAAGAGGTTTGTCTCTGACATTTGTACCCCCCACGGGGGGTTTCTTTCTCAAAATTCCCTAAATGTATACCTTTCAACTGTGGAATTATTTCTCATTCTAAAGAGTGTAGATACTTCTTGGCTAAATTCCTCCCTTTTTTTATTCTCTAGTTTTTTTTTTTGGTAGTTTTTTTCGTCCGACTTCCCTGACCCAGTTTTGACTCCGCTAGTTTTTCCTATCTTCCCCCCTCTGTGTCCAAAATTACTTCCGTAATATATGTGATTGCCTCTCCCAGAAAAGAAAAAAAGGGGCTGTGTGGACTACGACAGTTGAGTTGGGAAGACAGTGGGTATTTCCGAAAGACTATTGATTCGTACTCCATTTGCCGTGACATGCCAGGGAAGACGGTGATGTTGGGTAGAAAGGGGAAAAAATGTATGGGGGATTCTGATTAAAAGAATATTCCCATGAAATGAATACTCACGGGAATACATGGGTGCATGCATGCAAAAAAAATATCACGGGACAAAAATGCATGACGAAGGGTATATTGATGTAAGTTTTTTTGCTAATTCATTTCTCTCGCTCCTCTATCACGCTCTATTCTACTTTCTCTCTCTCTCTCTCTCTCTCTCTTTCTCTCTCTGTCTCTCTCTCCCTTTCTCTCTATCTTTCCTTTTCTCTCTATCTCTTTCTACCTTTCTCTCTCTTGCCCTGTGTCTTTCTCTCTTTATCAATCTCTTGCTCCCTCCAGATGTCCCCATTGCACGCACATAAACCCTCGGTAAATTTCTACATTAAAGGCAATGCATCCAATTATTTCCACCATACACTAGGACAAATTGCCTCCTAAAAATTATACTTTTATTAATGGAACTGCTTTAGCAACCAACGCAGGCAAATGGTCTTTACATACACGGGGGACAATTTGAGGGATAAAATCACTTCTTGTGTATCATATTTACACCTGTAATCAACCGCTTTTTTCACGTTCCAAAACACGCTTTGGAAGTGGTTTAAAAAATCTAAAAACGTATTTCCGGGAATTCTTCCCTCATTTTCTTGGTTATTCTCGTGTGTTCCAAAACGGGATGTATATTTTTGTGGTAAGATGTATACTCTTCCGTGAAGCAATTACGTGTAGACGTAAATAAATTAGGAGTGGGTTTGATGGAGGGGAAGGAATAAAAAGGATGTAATTAATTAATTGTCTTTCTTCCTTGTCAATGAAAGTTTTATTGTGGCACTCCAGGCTATGGAATTATAGTGGAGAATATGCACCGTGTATTGCGCAAGGTTTTGGAGTGAGTAGATTTAGATGGGTAAAAAAAGCTTTTGTATTACTGGTTCCAAGTACAATTTACGAGGGGTTTACACACGTATGCATATGCCAGTGTGGATGAATCTATTTTTAGGCTGGAGGAATTCTCTGTGGATAATTTATGCTCGGAGGAGCACAATGTGCTGCACACCCTCAATGTTTAGGCTCTGGACGTGACAGCCGGAATATATTATATGCTATTATTTTGTCTATGTTAACTAATGGCACAAAAAAGAGGAATAGCATTTTTTGTTAAGACGTTTTTGCATTCTTCTCTCTCTCTCTCTCTCTCTCTCTGTCCTTCTCATTTCCTCTATTTCCCTCTGTGAGGTCACTCTCTGTTTCTTTCTCTTTGTTTCAATTTATTTTTGTACGTTTTCTCTCGTTTTCTGTTTCTCTGTCTTTGTCTCTTTCTCCCTCTTTGTCTCTCTCTCTTTGTCTCTTTCGCTCTCCTTGTTCTTATTTCTGTATTTCTGTCCGCTTTATTCCTCCTTCCTCCCTTTTCTCTCTTTCTTTCTCTGTGTTTTAAGTATCTCGCTTTTATTTTTAATTCTCTCTGGTTATCTTTAGCTCTCTCTTTCTATTATTTCTCTTTACATGTCCTTTATTTTCCTTCTCCATCTCTCTCTTTCTCTTTATGTCTCTCTCTTTCTCTTTACGTGTCCCTCTTATTTTCTCTCTCTCTCTTTTCTCTTTATGTCTCTCTCTTTCTCTTTACGCGTCCCTCTTTTTCTTTCTCTCTCTTTCTCTTTATGTCTCTCTCTTTCTCTTTACGTGACCCTCTTTTCCTCTTTATGTCTGTCTCTTTACGTCTCTCTTTTTTTGTTGTTCCCTTCGTTTTTTTTTCTCTCTCTCTCTTAATCTGTATCTCTTTCTTTTTATCTGTGCCTCTTTCTTTTTATCTGTATCTCCTTCTTTTTATCTCTCTTTCTCTCTATTTATCTCTTTCTATTTATTTCTCCATCACTTTTCTCCCAGCATCATCCCCCTCATTTTACCGACATCATCACACCCCCCGCAAAAAAAAGCTAGACCAGATAATTAATGGTAGGCCGAAAAAAAGGTAAACACGTTAACATCCGTTCTTTGGGAAGAGCGTGCCACATTGTAAAAGAGACGAAGGAGTGTAACAGGCCCGGCGTTTTTTCCTGCTACACCACGTACTATTTGGCATTGTGCGTGTCCTGGGATTTCATGGGTAAAAAAAATGGGTGAAATACCCGTGTGCTTCTTCTTCTTCTTCTTCTTGGACTCCGCACCCTGGGGATGGCGTGTAAAAGCTTCCGCTGGAGTTAGTAAAGCAGGAAGTTCATGATCGGAGGTAGAGGAAGAGCAGCAGGAGGGAGAAGAGAGAGAGAGAGATAAAAGAGAAATGAAACAAAATGTTGTACAATGAATGTGAGGCTAAATGTCATTATTTTGAGTTACAAGACCTGAAAAAAGGGCACTAATGTAATTTCTCCGACCTTTTCCATCCATTCCCCTTTACCACAGTCTTTTCATTATTTGGGGTGTTGTGGGAAAGAGGATTTAATGTGGATATATAACCTATTTTTTTCTGATACAATTCTCCGAATTCTCTCCTTGGTGAAGGTAATCAAGGGCAGGATATAGAATATAGTGGTAGGAAATGAAAGAAATAGCACGTATGTATCTTCCTGCACTTATAGAACCTAGCAAGTGCCCAAGAGGAAAATTAAGAGGCGTTGGTTTAAGAAGGAAAAGTTGTAATGGAGGTCAGAAATTCTGGGCAAAGATCAAATATTAATCGGGATTTTTGTGATACATTTTCCAGGGATAAAAGTATCTCGGAAGACACAAAATCCATTCGTATTATACCACGTAAATTCCTCTTTATCTGTATGGCTGAGCATCTGAGTGGAAAGTGTGAAGAACGGCGCGAAAGAGAGGGGGGAAAATGAGGAAAAAAGTTGTGAAATGGGATGAAGGAGCATAAGGAATCTAATCTAAGTCAGGGAATAGTAAATGGGCTGTTGACTGCAAAGGGAGGAAAAGTGTCCTTTTATATTTATCATATTTGTGCATCCCACTGTGAATCCCAGACTTTATTTAATATTTGCGTCCAAACTAAAGAAATTGGAGGGGGGAAGAGAGGGTGTCGGAGAAAGCAAAGACTGAAAGTTGTAAAAAAAAAAATATTGGGGAGAACCTTATACAAAATCCTCAAGAAAATCCTCGTTTGTATGTTATGCTATTTTTTCTTTCCTGCCCAGCGTATGAGTGTGGAATAGGCAGATAGTCCGGTTGAGTAGGTATCACGTTGAGCGAAAAGGGAATAAATCCAACTTGAGGACTTTTAGCTCTTTTTTCCTCTATTTCTTACTTTCACTCTATCTACAATTTCTCTCTCACTTTCCCTCCTTTCTCCCTCTGTTTTCATGTTTTATCCTTCTTATTCCTCTGTTTTCTACCTCTCTTTTCCCTCTCATTTCCCCTCTTGTTTTCCCTTACTCAAGCCATGTCTATTTCCTCAGATGCCATTTTTCTCTTTTATTTGGGTCTTCCACAAGTCTTGTACTTTCTCTTTCATTCCAACCTTGGAGGATGGGAGTGAAAGTGGGAGTTCATGAAGATGTGAGGGGATGGTATGTCTTTTCCTCATCTTTCTCTCTTGTCAACTAAATATGGGATATAACTTTTTTTTTGGGCGGAATATAAAAGTATGTTGAAGTGTGTACATAAAGTCTTTTCCCCGGACTTGTACATATGTTCTTGGTTCCGGGAAAGGTTATTATTATTATTTGTCCTCGTGTACAAGAAAGTGCAGCGGATGAAGGGGAAAGAGAGATTCCTTTAAGTCATTTCATCCTCCTTTAAAGTATTTGATTTCTCTCTCTCTCTCTTTCGCTTTCTCTCTGCCTCTCAAAGCCTCAAACATGCTCTTCCCCTTCATCATCTACTTCTTTCTGAGCTCACTAGGAAAGACGTCAGTGCCGTTTCCTCTTATTTTGACTTGAGTGGGTGTATCTCCTTTTGTCTCTTTGTACATTTTTTGTCTCAATTCCTTCTTACTGGTTCTTTCCTTTATATTGTCTCTAAATATTTTCCTCGTGAAATTCTATAACTTAAATCTTTGTGTGATGCAGCTGTGTATTTTAAATATATTTAATTTGACTTTTTCCTTAGCCTTTATAGTTTCTTTGATCTTTCTTGGTATTTCGTTTTTTTCATCTTTCTTTTTAATATCACAATTGTTTTCAAATTTGTATTTGTTGTATGTCTTAATACTTTCCTCTAATAGATGATAAATCTCTCTTTTCAAGTGTCCCAGATTTCTCTTGTCTCTCTCTCTCTCGCTTTCTCTCTGTTTCTTTTTTCTGTCTCACTTTCTCTTTGCTTCTTTTTTGTCTCACTTTCTCTTTGCTTAATTTTTGTCTCACTTTCTCTTTGATTCTTTTTTCTGTCTCACTTTCTCTTTGATTCTTTTTTCTGTCGCGCTTTTTCTTTGCTTATTTTTTGTCTCACTTTCTCTTTGCTTATTTTTTGTCTCACTTTCTTTTTTATTCTTTTTTCTGTCTCACGTTGCTGATTTTTTGTCTCACTGTCTCTTTACTTCTTTTTCTCTCCCGCTTTCTCTTATCGTCTCTTCTTTCTCTCACTTTCTTATGTCTTCCCTTCTCTCTCTCGCCTTCCCTCCGTTCTCTCTCTAATCACCTTTTGTCCCTTAGCCACTGTCTTCCATCTTCTCTATTTGCTCCTTTCCCTCGCTTAGGCGGTCTTCTCTTAATTGTCTCTTTCCCCATTTATCCTTTCCATTGTAATTTCCCCGACTCTCCTCTCCTTTTCTCCTTTTTCCCTACTCATATTTCCTTGACTCCCCCGTCATCCTACTTTCTACGGCTGTCACTTCTTTACCCATCACTTATCCTGTACTCCTTCCTCCCGAAAAGATGTCCCCCTCACCATGAGCTTGCTCCTCGGACTTAATGAACTTCCCCTTATTATATTCTCCTGTTCCCGACAATTCTCTGTTCCTCGGAATTGTCACATACTACGACTCTCAGCTTTCTTTTCTTCTTCGAAATGTCCCTTCTTTGATTCAGCTTTGAATGCACTCTCTTTCTCTAGCTCTCTGCATGTGCCTTGTTGGATACCGACTATGGTCTTTACGGACGTAAAGAATTCGTCTCTATTTTCGCTCTCCCTCGCTTTGTCTGGCGGTTGTTGGTTGGAAATAAAAAATACAGTGGACGCACAGAGAGAGAGAGAGAGAAAAAAAAGAAAAGAAAGGAAGAAAAATCAACTCTGTCCTTTCTCCTTGACTATCTCTCTTGTCGCAGACGTTTGTTTCATTACCAATTCTTTGATGTTTTCTGAGCTGAACGCACTTTCGTTTGGGTGTTGGAGACGCTTTTATGCCCAAAGGAGCGTGAACTTTCCCCAGTGACGTACATATTTGACTGCACTTGCCCGACTTCCATCCACTTAAGACTCTCCACTTCATCCCCAGAGGGAAGAGAGAGGAGAGAGCGACAGAATAAGAGAGTAAGAAAGAGAAAGAGAGACAGAGAAGAACGTAAGGGGTAGTAGAAACCACCACTTTCCTTGATTTCCCCTTCATTGCCATCATCAGTATTTTCTTGGTCCTGTTCCTCCCCTTCCCCTTTAAGAAATGCTAAATTCTGCCCCGATCCTTTCCACTCTCACGCCGTCCCTTCTTGGCTTACTGGCAAAATGATGAATTCACTGTATTGTTGCCTTATCAATTGTTACGGAAATACCGGCGCTGTAAAAATCTAATTTCACCACGATTTTATTTTTGACTTATGAAGTATTTTGCCCTTTTTGGGGTAAAAATGCACTTTCAGAAATGAGAAAATACTGAATTTTTGGCAATTAAAGATTATAAATCTAAAAAATGCAGCAAGGACTTTCTCCCACTGTGAACATGATCCTGGTATAATTCTGTAGATTTTTTGCCTTTCTCCCTGCACATGGAGGGTTGTAGAAAAGGAGCTTTGAATGAAACATGGAGGATGATGGTGAGTGAGGAGGAGGACGGGAAGGAGGAGACGGAGGAGACGTCAAAGGAGCCCGTATATCCGTGCCCAAGGGGCTTGCCTTATGTAATGTCGAGAGTATAGACATATATGTATATATAGGTAAAGTGAAAGTAGTGGAAATTTGATTAAAACTTTCCCTGTGGGCACCACATTTACTAAGTTTTAGCAAAAGGAGTAGAGAAAAGAATGGTTGGTGATGATGGAGGAGATGTGGAGGAGGCGGAGGAGACAAAAAACGATCATTCATCCTCTCATGCTCCCTGCCCAAACCTATCCATATGGCCGGGTTTGTGGTGCAACTCCGTGCAGTTCAAGGGAAATTTTTGGCCCTGTTTTTTAAAAAATTATTATTATGTTCCAGTAAATTCTTTCTCCTCCAGGATTAATGCCACAAGAATTCCTGGGGGGAGGAAGATTTTTTTTTGAGGTTGCTGCAACAATTACATTAAGTTGTAATTTCTTTTTGTCTGCACTTTCTCCAGTCATAATTTTCACCCGTCTTCCTACTGCCCCACCCGGCTTTCTCCCGGGTTCCCACAAGCCGGCCGTGTGAATCTCTGACCCTTTCATGTTTCTCCTCTCTAATCTTGTTTTTTCTTCTTTTCAAAAGGAACTTAGTTTTTTTTAATCCTTGTACTTTTATTGCTGTTTTCCTCTTTGCCGGTACTTTTGCAACTTCGTACTTTCACCAATGTCTGCTGTCATTTCGGAGGGGTAGAAGCCTCCATAAATCTTTCTGATGCAGTCCCACTCTCCAGTTCTTTCTCTTCTCGTATTGTACAGATAGTGTTATCCTTCAAAATCCTGCCATCAGCTTTTCTCTTGGTATTCAGGAAACCCAGAGTGTTGGGGGAGAGATGCGTGGGGGAAAGGGCTGGATGTGTAGGACTTTGGGTGGAAAATGAGAATGAATTGTTCATACGTTATAATCTCGTCATGTCACTCCTCAAATTTAGCTCAATCTCTCACTTTTCACGTCCACACTACTTTCCCACAATATCAAAACTACGTGGATAAACATACAGAATTCGCTCTCTCTCCTCTCTCTCCTCTTTGTCTCTCTTTAACTTCCTCTTTTCTCTCTCCCTTAAAATTCCGCTTTTCTCTCTTAAAATTCCTATTTTCTTTCTGTCTTAGTCTTCTTAATTTGTCTCTCTCTTTTCCATCTACCTTAAACCTTCTCTTTTGTCTCTCCCTTAATCTTTCTGTTTTGTTTTTCCCCAAATCTTTCTCTTTTGTCTCTCTTTTCTCTTAATCTTTCTCTTTTGTCTCTCTTTTCTCTTAATCTTTCTCTTTTGTCTCTCTTTTCTCTTAATCTTTCTCTTTTGTC
>JAQGBT010003016.1:0-21319 GCA_034698585.1 Disparrhopalites patrizii | reverse complement strand
TTCTATATTTTCGTCTCTATTTCTCATTTATGTTCTATTTTCTATATTTTCGTCTCTATTTCTCATTTATTTTCTATATTTTCGTCTCTATTTCTCATTTATTTTCTATTTTCTATAGCTATTTTCGTCTCTATTTCTCATTTATTTTCTATTTGCTGTATTTTCGTCTCTATTTCTCTTTCGTTTTTTCATTTTGAATAGCTGTATTTTCCTCTCTATTTCTCCTTCCTTTTCTCCCCTTTCAATTCCCTCAATTTTAGCTGTATGTCTCCTTTATTTTCTCTTTAAATTTCTGTATTTCTCCTTTATTTTCTCTGTTTAATTTTCTGTATTTCTCCTTTATTTGCTCTCGTCAAATTTCTGGATTTCTCCTTTATCGTCTCTCTGTAAATTTCTGTATTTCTCCTTTATCGTCTCTCTGTAAATTTCTGTATTTCCCTCTCTATTTCTCGTCCCTTTTCTCCTCATTCAATTGAGTCAATTTTCTCTGTATTTCTCCTTGATTTTTACTTTTTTATTCTCCTCTCTGTCTGCTTCTGCTTAAGGTTTGCTTTTCAGCATTTTATTTTCTTCTCCAATTCTTCCGTGCTTTTCCACTTTCAATTCCTTCGTTTTCTCTTTATGTCTCCGTTCTTTCTCCGTCAATCCTTTCAGTTTCCTCTCTATTTATTCTTGACTTTATCCCTTTCAATTCCTTCATTTTCTTCTCTCTTTCTCATTGATTTCCTCTTAACGTTTTCTCTTTCGCACAATTCCTTTCACCATCTCCCTTTTTCGTCTCTTTTGCTTCCATCCGCTCTCTCAGTTTTGCTTTTTCCTCGCTTTTTCTTTTTTCCCGTCTGCCTTTTTCTCTTTTTTGCTTTTTCTCTTCTTTCACTTTCTCTGCACTTTTTCACTTTCCTTTCCTCTACTTTTTTGATCAATTCTTCATTTCATTTGTTTGTTTCCTCTATTTGTCTCTAGCCTATAGTATTTCCCTCATTTCCTGTCTATATATCTCTTTATTGTTTGACTAACATATTCTCTCTTTATTTCTCTCAAATCTCCTTTTGTCTCACATTGCCTCTTTTATTTTTCTAGATTCTCTTTTCTCCACACATTTCATTTCATTATTTAACTAGATTCTCTTTTTTCTCCACGTTCATTGTGTTAGTTCCTCAAAGTGCTTATATTCTCTTTATTTCTCTAGAGTCTCTCTTTGCCGCACGTCATCTCAAATTATGTCTCAAGACAAACTCACATACCTATACGGTTATACATTTCTTTTTACTTTCTGTGTGATTCACTCCGTTCCTTTTTAAAGCTCACTCCGCTTTCCCTTGATTCTCCTGTTACGTCTCATTTCTAAATTCCCCACTTTCTACCAGATGTGTTAATACATATTGTTCTCTTTTTGCTCTACGTCCCTCTCTTTGCGTCCCAATTTTTTCTTTTGTTACTCCCTCAAGGCATCTGTTCCATTATGTTTGTCCATATCTCCCTGATTCTCTCTCAGCATCTCTTTATAATTTCTCTCCTTTTATCTCCCTTCATTTCTCTCACATTTTCACCTCGTCCTTCAAATCTGCTCTGCGGCATCTGCCTCACCAGAGTTGCATAGTAAGCCCTCCGAATTCCATAGCACGTCCCCATGAGCTTTCCCTTTTCTCATGATCTCCTCTTTCGATCTAAGGCCGACTTAACCAACTCACGTCCGGTGAGTGACAAAAGGAATAAATCTCATCATGCCATTGGCAGGCCGTCCCATTCCACGTGTCATCCCCCCGAAAAAATCCCACCATAAAAAAAATCCCCCGTCCATTTGCACCTACAGAAACACTGGCAGATGCCGGAGACAAATTCGATTTCTTAACAAAAATCCTTATAAAGAATGACAAAAATGAAAATTCGATTTCTTAACGAAAATCCTTAGACAGAACGACAAAAATGAAAATTCGATCTCTTAACGAAAATCCTTAGAACGAATGATAAAAATCAAAATTACTGAGCATTTTATTCCATTGGGAATTGTGATTTTTGTTTCCAGGGAAATCCGGCCCCTTTCGGTAACGCAGGAGGTGTCGGAGGGCGCAGAATTGGAGCATTCGACGGTGCAGCTGGTGAAATGGGCCCCACAGGGCAGTGCTGTTGTTATGGTGCACGAAGGGGACATTTACTACAAGCCGGATCCAAGGAATAAGACGATCCACCGACTCACCAACACCGCCGTGCCCGCCGTCGTCTACAATGGCGTTCCCGACTGGCTTTATGAAGGTAAATATGATCATTTCCTTCCGTACGTATACGAACAGACCATTAGAACCCTCAGATTTCCTTTCCATCACATTTCCTTTGTTTGTGTGTATACAAAGTAATATGAAGGAGCCTCATAAATAGTTGATTGGCAAGGCCATTCCTAGTGGCCATTGAGGGTGGAGGTAATTTCTTGACAAGTGTTATGGCCATGTAGTTGTTGTGAAATGGAGTCATAATCATAAGAATATCCCATTTCATGTACGTCATTCCACTTAATAGCCTCGCGGAACGGGAGAGAATGCGTCCAGGAAAATCGGGGCAGACAATGTGCCTTTCAACAACAGACATCATTCTGGATGATGAGAGCGTCAGAGCTTTCTCCAGCCCATCAACATTGGATTAAATTTGAAATTTCACGCACCGATGTTTGATTTTATATTTTATATTAAATCCCTGTATTTACTGGGATGTTTATTGCATCAGTTTTGGTGGCATCCTATTTAATGTTTTTTGAAATTGGAAGATATTGGGGGAAGAGGTTTCCTTGAAATTGTTGGAAAATGTTGGGGAAAAAGATATCCTTGATATTTTTGGAAAATGTTGGGGAAAAAGGTATCCTTGGAATTTTGGGAAAATATTGGGAAAAAGGTATTCTTCAAATTTGTGACAAATATTGGGAAAAAGGTATTCTACAAATTTTTGGAAAATATTGGGGAAAAATATATCCTTGAAATTTTTAGAAGATATTGTGGAAAATGGTATGCTTTAAATGCTTGGAAAATATTAACGAAAAAGGTATCCTTGAAATTTTTGGAAAATATTGGGGAAAGATATACTTGTAAATGTAAAATGAATTTACACGACTGGAGAAATTGTCCAGGGAGAAAATTATTTAAACAAGCCCGCCATAGTCTTGGGAAGTCCAAAGAAAGGGCCAAATAGTGCATGGGGAAAGTTCGGTCTCTCATGCGGTTTGGAAAGCGCGAAGAAGAACGCTTTAATTAAACAGAGACTTTCTCCATCTTATGTTCGTCTTATGGCACTACAAGAAAAGTTTTTAAGTGCAGGAAAACTGTAAAAAAAAGTTGCCCTTGGGGTTTGTTCTGGGACAAAAGAAGTGAAAGTTTTTTTCCTCTTCACAACGGGGATTCTCGTAATTAGAGGTTCAAAATGGTGCTTCTTCAATTGCCTCATTTAAATTATGCCGCCACCGATTTTTTTTGTTCTGGCCCTTTGCAACAGGATATGACGGCTGCGATGGAGAAGGTATAATTTCTTTCTATAGGTTTCTACTGGTGAAGTAGAACAAAGTTTTAAAAGGGAACGGAGTGAAAGTTTTTTTTTCTGTTCACGGGGAAAGCCATTGTATTGATGAAGGAGGTTGTTCATGGGAATTTTTCATGCTGAGCAAGTAAGGAACACAAGGGACGGAGCAGCTTGACGAATGCTTTGGAATTAAATCGAAGGTTTTAGTCCTACGAGAGAAAATCTGTTGGGCGAAAAAGGAAAGTGATAAAAGGAAATGGAACAATGTCGGAAAATCCAATAAGACGTTAAATTGGAAGGGAGAAATTTGAAGGGATGGAAGCCATAAAAATAAATTTGTATGTAAACGAAATCCAAGTTGAATCAATACTTAAGCAAAAACCAATTCAGAGTGCAGATCGCAGTAACTTTAATTAAGAAAAACAGATATGTTCAAATTCATGCATGAAATTAAAATACAAGAATGAACGTGCAAATTAGAAAACTTTATGCATGGAAAACGATTTAAGTTTAAAGAGAAAGTTATGAAGAAGAAGCTAAAAAACGTAAAGTTGAATTCCGAAAAAGTGAAACTCATAGCTCATGCAGCAGCAAAAAGAAACTCTAGAAAGGGAAAGGTAAAACTTAAAAAAAAATACAAAGATACAAACAGTTAAAACCGGGATAAGACCAAGTTTGCGGGAAATGAAAATAACATGCACGATAAAATATAAAGCTTGAAGATGAATTCGAAAATGAAACCGTAACAGAAAGCAGTAACTAGGCAAAGGAATAAATGGAAAACCACATGCAGAGAGACGATAGAAAAAATTACGACAAGAGAAAGAAAAACAAACTATAATAAAGCAAAGGCTAGAAATTTTTGCAAAGAAAAAGCACAAAAATAAATCAAAACGGTAAGCTAAAGAATTGTGACTAGACAATAATACTGGAAATTTTATTAAAAAGAGTAGAAAACTCTGCATTCAACAGGACGCATAACAGGGATCACTATAGAAAGCAGAAAAGTTACTAAAATAGAAAGCAAAAATCCATAAAAAGAGAAAGCAAAAAATCTATCTAAAGCAAAACAAGAAATTTTGTCAGAAGAGAAAGCAAAAAATTAATCAAAAGCAAAAAAGGAAATTTTGTCAATAGAGAAAGCAAGAAATGTTATCAAAAGAGAAAGAAAAACTCGACCAATAGCCAAAGCAAAAATGTCTGTTAAAAGAGAAAGTAAACAAAATCGACTAAAAGCTAAAGCAAAAGCAAGATACCAAAAGAGAACTAAAAAAATCGATCAAAAGCAAGATAGCGAAAGAAAAAGCAAAAAATCGTTCAAATGAAAGGTAAAAAATTTAATCAAAAGGAAAGCAGTAAACGATGAAAAGGGAGAAGAAAAATTTATCGCAAAATCAGAAAAATTAACGTAAGAAAAAGCAAAAAATAGAATCAGCATTATTGCAAAAAATAGTCAAAACTGACACTTACAAACTCGGACCAGAAAAGAAAGCGGAAAAACTGACCAGAAGAAATAAAGAGAATACAAAAAGTCTGTCCAACCGAGAAAGCGGAAAACTGACCGGGAGAAAACCTTGATTAAAGAAACAAGAAAAACTTGATCAAAACAAAAAGCAGAGGATACGCCGAAAAAGATAAGAAAAAAGTAACGTTGGAGACGAAATGGAATGTTACACAAGACTACGATGCAAATGAGAAAATCGAAAGAAATGCTTTGAACTTTACACACTCATATGTAATAAGCCGAAATTAAAATCATTAAAAAGACAAAGTAAAAGCATCGTGAAATTAGACGAAACTTTTAAAGAAAGACTGGATAGATTGGAAACGGGAGATGCACTGATCGGATGCCGTAAAAGAGAGATTGGATCACCGGGGAAAGTGTATGAGTTGAAAAATGAGGAATGAATGAGATTATGTAAAGCGCGCGAGAACATGAATGGCTCTGACTGAATGGAGGGCTAAGACATATGGCTTTGGTTTTCCCCCGATCCTTTGAGTGATCCACGGGGAAAAGCAAAAAGAGACTCCCTTTTAACTTCTTCTTTTTTTATTGCCGGCAATTTCTTCTCATCCTCATATATTCTTCAGGCTCCTCTGCAAAGTCGGCCGTGTAAGAGAAAAAGATGTTCCTTTTTTATCAATTCCTTCACCTTACCTTGTAACTGAAAAGATTCCGTCCTTGTTTCACGTCGTCTTCCATCCCGAAAAAGGGAAAACCAAGTCAAAGGAGACTTTTTTCTCCGCTTCCCCGCCCGACGTCATTCTCTTGCCAAGTAATGAGAAACTTTATTTCTTTTTCTGACCGGATTTTCTCCTTCTCTCTTGCCCTTTACCTGCATTTTTTTGGAGGAAACGTGGGCCCTATAAACAACACTTGCTTCACGAGAGGTCCGGGTTGTAACACAAATTACCAAGCCAAAAACTTTCCCTCCGTCCATTCTCCAGCGCTAGTCGTAAATAAGCTACACTACATTTATTATTTATGGGCCCCTCACGATTTCCCTTAACCTCATTTTCTTATTTTTTCTCCTTCCGGATCTCTCTCTCGCTGTCCGTCTTTCATTCCGCTCCAATACTCGGGAAACATTCGTTCAGCATTTTTTTTGCAATTGCCGAGGGAGACAATAATCATAGGAATTTACATCCACTTTCCCTTCCGTCTTTAAACGGTCCCGACATTCCCAATTCGCAGAAAAGGGGGAGATTGCCGGGGAAAATAAAGACAATGAGGAAAAGCACAGGTGGAATACGCATCTATAAATATACATACCTATACATTCATGTGGGTACGTGGATCAAAAAACTGTATAAAAAAAGTAAACGAAACCGCTCGGATTAGCACAGGGAAATAAAGGGAAATATAAGTAAATTTTGAAGCAACGTCGAAGAAAAACGGGCATGGCAACACCAGGAGAAAGCAAAATAAAAAAACAGGAGAAAGCAAAATAAAAGCAGGAAAAATCAAAATAAAAGCAGGAGAAAGCAAAATAAAAGCAGGAAAAATCAAAATAAAAGCAGGAGAAAGAAAAATAAAAGCTGGAGAAAGCAAAATAAAAGCAGGAGAAAGCAAAATAACAGGAGAAGGCAAAATAAAAGCACCAGAAAGCATAATAACAGGAGTAAGCGAAATAAAAGCAGGAGAAAGCATAATAACAGGAGTAAAAGAAATAAAAGTAGGAGAAAGCATAATAACAGGAGTAAGAGAAATAAAAGCAGGAGAAAGCAAAATAAAAGCAGGAAAAAGCATAATAACAAGAGTAAGCGAAGTAAAAGCAGGAGCAAGCAAAATAAAAACAGGAAAAAGCATAATAACAAGAGAAAGCAAAATAAAAACAGGAAAAAGCATAATAACAAGAGAAAGCAAAATAAAAGACCGGAGAAAGCGCTAAAACAGGCAAAAGGAAAATAAACGCAGGAGAAAGCATTAAAACAGGCGAAAGGAAAATAAACGCAGAAAAAAGCAAAAGAAACGAGGAGAAAGCCAAATAAAAGACAGGAAACAGCAAAAATGACGAAGCAGAAAGCAAAATAGAAGCAGGAGAAAGCAAAATAAAAGAGGAGAAAGCAAAATAAGAGGCAAGGGAAAGCAAAATAAAAGACAAGAGAAAGCAAAATAAAAGACAAGAGAAAGCAAAATAAAAGTCAAGAGAAAGTAGAAATGTGAGAGAATAGAGAGAAATTATTGAATAAAATAAGTAAAACCAGGAACGATTGTGAAGAAAAGCAAAAAATAAATGGAAAACATCAGGAAGATCCTCGGAGAAAGTACAAGGAGAAATCTGGTAGGTCATCGTACGGAGAAAATGCTAAATAGTATACACGTAAAATAAAATCGCGGAGCAGGAAGAAAACGCAGGAATACAATAAATGGGATAGAGAAAGAAATGTTTTTCTATCAGCCTTTCTATTGAATTGAGCACATTCCATGCGAAGTGATCGATTTCCATGGCGAGAGGGGAGGATGGCGTAAAATAAAAGATAAGGACTCCTTCTTGTTGTTGTTGTCATGCGGAAAAAGGGAACGTTTTGTGTCAAAAGCATGGCCCCAGCTCAGCATCCCGAACAAACGTGGATGCTGTCCTTCCATTCCTAAAAGTCCTATATCTCTCATTCGGTTAAAATCATTTACAACTCACATGGAATCTTCTTTCCGTTTTACGTCATTATTCAAGAGCTTCTCTTTGAAGGGAATCCAATCACCAATTCAGAACGCTCTTGTCCTTTTAAATAGTTTCAAAAAGAGCCGCTCAAAAAGCGCGTCTTGTATTTCAAAGAAAAGGCCAGACCTCCTCAAAATCATGACTTGCATGGTTTCGGAGTCATTTGGTGAAAATGCTGAATGATGGGAAATTATAGATGGGAACTGACAAGGACAAGAGAGACATGCCAGGAAGCCACCAGGAACAAAGAGGTGTCTGGAATGGATCACAGAGGAAACATGAGAGTAGAATAAAATGGAAGGGAAAGCAGGGGAAAAAACTGGGAATAGAATGTGAAACATGACAAGGGAAAACGTTAAGTGGGTCAGTGATAACTAGAAAGAATGACACCTCATTTATCCTCAAAATTTTAGAGAAATTCCACCACACAAAAAGAAAATGAGAGCATGTGTTTGTCCCCAAAGCGTATTCATCAGCATAGAGTTCCAGGATGTAAAAGGAACAAAAGGATGTTTTCCAGGGGAAGGAACCACATAGTTTAAAAGGAGAGATGCTGGACGCGATAAAGAGAAAGACTAGACAGTGGGAGAAGCTCTAGAAAAAGGGATGTCAAAAGAAAGATTCTTGAGAAACATTAGTGAAAGTTCACAATGAGAAGCCAAATCAGGAACAAGTATACGCCGAGCCACAAAATTTAAATCAGATAGTAGGAGGCGGCAAATATGCAGGTCTCAAGTGCAAAATGGAGAAAGCAGAAAATACAATTTAAATCAGGGGTGCACCGGAAATCTCAAAACGGAGAATGAGACAGAAATAAACGCGAAAGCTTTAGCAACAAGAACGAAGACAAAACAAAAGGAAATCGCCCATAAAATGTGCCAAAAAAACCAGCGATGATGTCAACAACGAAAACTGCGAAAACAAGAACGAAACCCACAACAACGAAGACAAAACAGAAATGAAGACGAAGAAAACAAGAAAGAATGAGCGACAACAAGAACGACAACTCTCTACAAAAGACGAAAAAGGGAGCAAAACAAGAAGACGTACCATGAAAACAAGGTCAAAATAAGAAAAACAAGAACGAATACCCTCAAAACAATAACAAATCGAAAAAACAAGGCAAAATTGACGAAACGACGTCAAAAGGCGGCAAAAACAAGGGAGAAAGAGGAACTATTCCGTTTTAAAAGAGACGAAATATGTAATCCGAAAACGACAGATCCAAACAATACACTCGAAAACAGAGAAACAAAATTTAGAAAGCGAAGAAAATAAAACGGAGCTAGCGAAGAAAATAAAACAGGGAAAGCGAAGAAAATAAAATGGAAAAAGCGAAGAAATAACATAAAGAAAGCGAAGAAAAGAAAATGGAGAAAGCGAAGAAAATAAAAATTAGAAAGCGAAGAAAATAAAACAGAAAGCGAAGAAAATAAAATGCAGAAAGCAAACAAAAAGTGGAGAAATCAAAGAAAATAAAATGCAGAAAGCAAACAAAAAGTGGAGAAATCAAAGAAAATAAAATGCAGAAAGCAAACAAAAAGTGGAGAAATCAAAGAAAAGAAAATGGAAAAGAAAATGGAGAAAACGACCAAAAAGTGGAGGAAGCAAAGAAAAGAAAATGGAGAAAACAAAGAAAATAAAATGGAGAAAGCAAAGAAAAAGAAGAAAATGAACAACACCAGCGAAACGAAGAGTTAAAAACAAACGAAAGTAAAAGAACTCAAAGCAAAGCAAAGCAGAAATAAAATCATCTGAAAACTGAAAACCGGTGAGAGAAAAAGAGTGACCCGCAGTTTCAAAAAAGAGAAAGCAGAAAACAAGAGGAGAACGCAATTGAAAGGCCAAAATGACAAAGAGAACAAGCAGAACTAAAATCGACAAAGACAATGAGACAGAGGAGGAAGCAAATGCGGTTGCGAAAATGGGAATAATAAAGTTCAAGAAACGAAGGAGCGTGAACTCGGATGCATAGCAAGGAGATAAAATATACAAAAGGGTTGAAAAGAAGGAAGAAAAAGAGGAAGTAAAATATTGGAGGAAGAGAAGATTAAATGATGATAAGTTAAGTGGAGAGAAGGGAATTGAGAGGGGCAGGAGAGCGCTAGCGAAGACCTTTTGATCCGAGTGAAATAATTCCTTGTACAGATCTAAATGGGTAGACTGTTATAATATGCCCGAGGACAGAGCACACGTTTCTTTTGTTCTTTATGAGTTCCTCTCTCAGCATCATCATCCACCCATCTTTGTCCTCATCATCATAGTGGCATTGCAGAGCTCTGTTTTTCCACGGAAGGAAATCCAAATAAGCTGATTAGAGTCCCTCGTATATGTATAGTAGCTCTTCGCCCACTGGCACTAATGCGATAACCAGTGCTTTGTCATACTTCTTTTTTTTTGCTACCCAAAAATCTCCACCACGAATCTCACCAACTCCACTCCACATCATCTCTCTCCACATAATTCCTCCACATCCTTCGGGGGATTTTTTTGAGACCAACTCACCATTGTATAAAACAATGTCAGCTTATTCTCTCTCTCTCTCTCTCGCTCTCTCTTTTATAACTTTTTAAAGGAGAAAATTTAACTTTTTAGTCCCCCAAAAAATATTTTGTACCCCCATGAATTTAGCCCAGACATGCCGGGGACAGTTGGTTCCATGTGTTACCCTCCGAAATAAATATTCTACCAGGCATTGTGTACATAACTGAAAAAATATGCTTCATCTCAACAACTCTCCGGTGACTTTCACCATAAAATATCCTGGCTCTCCTTTCTTCCATGGTGAAAGTGTGGAGAAAGCGGGACAATCCAACTTGTTTTTCCCCATAAAAGCTCTGTCAACGCAAACTTTTCATTTTTGGTCATTTTTATGGATGAGCATCCATTTATTTCCGTCGTAAAAATGGAGGTGCACGTGCATTCTAGAAGCAGAGATTTATAGCAGTAGTTTACACGTTGTATTTTATTGCTAATTCGGAAAAACGATGATAATAAACAACAAGGTTGAGATACTGGGAGTCTGTTACACAGATAATACAGCCGACTCTCTCTATAACGGCATAACAAATCAGCTCCATTCAGCTGTTATAGTTATTTCTTTATTACAGTTTTTTCTCTATAACTGTGAAGTTTTGAATTCCCCACCATTCAGTCTCTCTCCCTGTAACGGTTTTAGGCCACGCCTTCGCATACTTCTCTCTCTATAACGATTTTTGCACCATCTTTGAATTCCCCGCCGTTTAGCCTTCTCTATAACGGTTCTAGGCCACGCCTTTGCATATTTCTCTCCCTGCACCGGTTTTTCTCGAATTTTGAATCCCCCGCCAATAAATGTCTTTCTCTATAACAATCTTGCATTATTCCTTATACCGGTTATTCTCCATAACCGTTACATGTACAGTAGAGTCTTTCTATAATGGATCTCTTAAATCAGCATATTTTCCCCATTATAACGAAAAACTGTCGCAGAGAGCAGAAATTTCCATGTTAACAATTGGAGAAAGTTTTTCTTGTTTTCTTGAGCAGAATTTTCTTCCAACGTTATAGAGAGAAAACCGTTATAAGGGAGCCCACTATAGAGAGTGTCGACTGTAGATGCTTTGTGCTAAACCGTTATAAAGTGAGTCGACTATTGGAAAATGTAACATAGCGGTGAAAAATGCATTCTATGAAAGTATTTGCCAAAAAGGAAAAAGATTATTGCTTAACGCCATGTTCTCTTCTGCAAAACAATGTACGCCGTTGACTAAGAGCAACAATAAAGAAAACAAACAAACAAAAAAAACCATAAATAATTTGTGAAATTGCAAATTTAATTAAAACCTATAATCAGTAAAATCAAAGTAAAATCCAATGCGAGACTTATTGAAAGGTGATTTACCCATATAAATAGAAGAATATCACTAGCAAACTGAATTTGTGTAAATTTGTTCTTTTTTCAGAGGAGATCTTGCAAAGTAATTCAGCCCTGTGGTTCTCCAGTGATGGGCAAAATCTGTTGTACCTCACTTTTAATGACACGGAGGTGGGCCAGCACACGATGGTGACCTACGGGTCGGCGGAGAACCCTTTCATCTACCCTCAGGTCAAGCAGCTACGCTACCCCAAGGTTAGTACAACTTTTAACTCTTTCCTCTTGGACCAAAAATCTGGTTTTTCATATCCCCAAGGAGCTTCCACGTCTGTTCATTCATCTGCATTACATCTTTTAATACGCGACCAGCCTTAAATAAATAATGGGGAGAACCCGGGTCATTTGATTATTTACATGGCCTAATGTAATTTCTGTACCTTAAATTTCCCAGAATAAGTTAAATTCTCTACCTGAAATGAGTTTTAATAATGTGGAAGCCCACAAAATGTAGGCCCGGTAATTAAATTTCTAGGTGCTATAAATGCAGATGAAATTCCTTGGGGGGAGAGCGGGAGTAGGCCGTATTTACCCGGTGGTGGTAGGAGAATTATGGGGTGGGTTAATCTCTTGGAAAAGGCTGGGGGTTGCGGGTGATTTGTGAGTTCTTTATTAATGAGAATCCCTGTTGACTTTATTTCTTTTTTCTTTTTGTGCTTCACAGCCGGGAACGACAAATCCTACGGTGACAGCTACAGTGGTGGAGTTAAGACAGTCCAGAGCTTTCCGACAGCAGGAATTACGACCACCTGAATCCATCTCTGACCTGTGAGTTCACGGCTTACTTATACATTACATATTTACACCCTACATTTTCATGTCCTTTCTCTCTCTCTCGCGTTTCTCCATTTTTCAAATGTCAAAACCTGTTTTTTCCGGTCAAACTCCCTCTTTTCCTACCCTTCTTTTAGAATAAAGCAGATTCGCCTTACCACAAATTTCCCAACAACATCTCCACTTAACCATAACAGTCGTCTCTCTCTATAACAACACCCTACAAAGTAGCAAAAGCCCGTTACAGTTGGCTCTCTATAAGAGCACTTTATCTGCACCAGAAAAGTGCTCTTATAATGACTGGTATAGAGAAAAATACTGCTGGTATAGAGAAAAATACTGCTGATATAGAGAAAAATACTGCTGATATAGAGAAAAATACTGCTGATATAGAGAAAAATACTGCTGGTATAGAGAATTATAGTTAAAAAAATATGAATAATAATTAATTAAGATTATTTTCAGGCTTAACTTTGATAATTTTCCAAATTCTAACAATATTTACACAATTGGGCGTAAATATTTACATTTTAGTGAGAAAATATTAAAATTGTGCTGGTATAGCGTTCCGGTGCTGTTATAGAGGAAAAGTTAATGTTGAAGGGATACCTGAATTAGGCGCTAATGCTCTTATAGGGAGAAAGTGTTGTTATAATGAGAGAAATGTAACCGAGGGAAGAAAATACCCTGCTGTTATAGAGTAACTGCTGTTATAGCGAGTGCTCTTATAGATAGCGCACTTTACATGGTAAAGCTGTAGGGGGGATTCAGCACTGTTTTTATAGAGTAGTTGCTCTTATAGGGAGGGCCGGTATAGGGAGAGTCGACTGTATAAAGGAAAATCGTTATAGAAAACAGACATTTCTATGTTAACAACTGGAGAAAGGTTTTGAGGGGAGCAGTTTTTTCTGATGCTATAGAGTAAGACCTATTATAAGGGATAAGGGAGGTAGTTATAGGACGAGTCGACTGTATAGAGAAATACTGACACAGTTGACTCTCTTTCTATAACGGTTCCCCATAGATCAGCATATTTTTCCGTTATAACGAAAAACCGTTACAGAGAACAGAAATTTCTGTGCTAACAATTGGAGAACGTTTTTTTAGGAGCATTTTCGGCCACCGTTCTAGAGAGGAAACTGTTATAAGGGAGCCCATTATAGAGAATGTCGACTGGTTATACGAAATAATTATACACCGTTATAGAGAAAACCTTTATAAAAAATAATTAAAAACTGTTATAACAAGTGACTTATTCTACTTAGCGGCGTAGGATTAAAAACTACCAAAAAAACCGTTATAGACAAGAAAATGCAATGGCGTGGTCTAAAGTCTACATTAACAGCAATGCTTAATGACGGGGATTTTCTTCAAAGAGCCGTTATAGAGAGGGGTATTGGTAAACGGGTGACTTAAATCCGGTATAGACAGAATTGCTAATGGCGGGGAATTTAATTTAACCTTCAAAAAACTATTATGGAGAGGGAAATACGCACAAGCGTGGTCTTAAACCGGTACCTATAAGGAACAATGCTTAAATGAAACCTTCTTTAAAGAGCCGTTATAAAGAGAAATATGCAAAGACGTGGAGAAAAGCCGATATAGAAAGAGATGATTAATGGCTGGTAATTAAAATCTTCCCCGCTATAGGGGAAAACTATTATAAATAGCCATTATATGGAAGGATTTCATGATTTCAAAAAGTTTGGATTTATTCAGGAGCGCCGTTATAGAGACTGCCGTTATAGAAAGAATCAGCTATTTATATTCAAAACTGTACCCAGCTTTATTTCTCATTGTAGCAGCTTCCAACCTTTGACCTTGTATAAAATGACATGCAGATGTAAAATTTCGCAATTTACGTAAAAAGCGTGGTTCATATTTAATTATGTCTTTTCTCTCCATTAAATTTGAAGTTCAAAGGCGCAATTAAGCACTGCAGGTTCTATTTCGGGTTTTTTTGGGGCAAAATGAAAGCTTTTAGGCTTGAAAAAAAAGGAGGAAGGACATTGCATGGGAGTAATTGGGATGACTGATACAGCCGTTACAATGGTAATGCCTTTCTATTAGGGAAGGCTCGGGAAGAGAAGTGGGACGTGGAGGAATTGTAAGTCCCGAAAAATGTTTCAATGTGGAAAAAGAGAGAAAGAGAGGGACAAGAATAAAATAATAATAATTTTTCGGCGGGAATAGAAATGAAGGGAGGGATTTGAATGGAGATGCGATAACAGTGAAAGTCCATGTCCACATTTGCAATGCTAATTCCCCATCCGCTCTAATGGTCTGGTGGTCGTCCCCAAAATTATTATTCCCCTGCATTTGAAATGGAGAAGAAGGGTAATGGAAGAGAAAGGCGAGGGTTGAGATGTGGAGAAAAATATTCCCACAGACATTCTTGAGAGCTTGTCGTCCATGGCCGGGGGAAAAAGGAGTCTTTGGAGAAATCAGAGTCCAAAAGGGACAAGTGTCAAGGTTTTTTTTTATCCCTGACATTCATTCCCTTTCTTACTGGTCTACCCCAATAGAATTCTCGGAATTCTTTCTCCTCCAGATTTCCATGCATTCAAATGACCGCCTTATAAACCATAATCCTCTCTTCCATGGCCTTTCCCATGAATTTTCCTCCGTGGCCTGGCTTCATAACTTTCTCCATTTCAGGATCTCTTCCCTTTTATTCTTTTGGAGTTCCCACTAGATATTTTCTCTTATTGGAGACATTTTTTATCGCTCTCTCAATTTTCTCTCCTTCATTTTTTTCTGATTTCCTCGAGTTCCCCTAAACTTTCGTTTCATTTTCTTTTAAACTATTTTCACATTGTAGTTTTTCTCTTTGGTGCACTGTGTTTTCTAGTAAGTTCAATTTTTTGGGATCTCTGAGGTTTTTTCTTCCACATTAGACCCGGTTTCTCTTTTATATTTTCTCTTTTTCGTTGCACTGGTTAGTTTGTTTGATTTTCTGGTTTGTGTAAGACTTTCTCCGTTTTTTGTATACGAAAAATTATACCCACTTTCTCTTTTTCGTTGCGCTGGCTCGATTTTCAGGTTTGTGTAAGACTTTCTCCATTTTTTATATAAGTACGAAAAAATACCCACTTTCTCTTTTTTACTGTCTCTTTTTCGTTGCGCTGGTTAGTTTTTTTGACTTTCTCTGCAAAGGCTTTCTCCCTGTTTTTATTCGGAAAATGTATTTTCCACTGGCTTCATCTTTCTCTTGAGTTATTCTGACTTCTTCCACTTTTAGATTTTCCGTTTTCATTAGGCATTTCCCTTTTATCGATACGACTTTCTCTATTCTTAACTATGACTTTGGCACGCCTTTTACAGCTTTTAATTATTAATTATTGTTGAACGGTCTCCTCTGTTGCATGGGCTTCTTCTTTTAAGGGTTTATTCTTTTACTTCTTCTATTAATTTATTTTCTCCTGTTCTAAGAATTTTTTCTTTTTTCAAGGACATATTTTCTCCATATTTGTTTCTAATATGTAAGACTGCCTTCTTTCTCCAGCATACTTTCTTCCTTTTTATGTAATACTTTCTTTCAATTCCTCGTGATTTTCCTTTTTAATATATTTGGATTACTTGATTTTCCGACTTCTGTACAATTTCTTGGTACGCTATTTACACATTTTTCGTAAATGTTTGTATCTTTCTCATTTTTTTTATTTTAAATACTCTATTATTATTTTAAATTTTAAGTTCTCTCTATTTTGAGTTTTTTGAATTCCTAGTTTATAGTTAGATTGTAGCTCCTTTTTGGTGGACTTTCTCCACTTTGTACGTATATTTTTGTATTTGCCTACGCAATTAGTTTGACATTAGTATGTTTAATTGTTCTCCATTAATTTTTATTTCTCGATTCCCAGCACGCATTCTGCTTGATTTGTTCAGAATTTTAAATTCAGTAGTAATTTCGGCCCTATCTGTACAACATTGCGTGGTACAGTGGAGTCTCTCTATAACAACACTGAAGGGAATAGCGAAAAATATTGTTACCGGGAAAAGTTGGTATAGTTTAGAACATAAAATATGCACCTTGTATGTACGACGAGCAGAAAAAATAATGTTGTTATACAGAAATGTTGTTATAAAGAGATCATTTATACAGAGACTCCACTGTATATGGACCAACATATTTAGTTTGGACTCTTTCCCTCACTTTCTCTTTCAAATCGCCCCAATTCCTTCCCATTGTGTTTCTAGAATTCTACGGTTTCTCTCATTTTTTCTTTGGTATATCTTTCCTCATTTCCCCCCACAATACTTTCACCCATGTCTTTTATTCTTGTCTCTCCGCTTCGTCGTTCCAAACAAATCTTTTGGGGGGGGACAAAATTATGAGAAAGGACGAGGACCTGCAGACAAATAGAAGATCCCGCATTTACTTATGAATGAGAAAGGGTTGGAGAATGGTCTAGCCCATAGAATTGTACCCCGAATAAGATTCTGCATTGAGTTTGTCCGTGATTGAATGGGCCTCTGATGGGAGGCCCCACCACCATGGCGTCTTTCCCGGCCAGGTCATAATCATAATAACATCCTCTCCATCTCCTTCTTCCCGCTCTTTTATGACAATTGCTCCCGTCTTTAATAACCTTACCCGCTCCGGCTCCATCTCCTAACTCCTATCTCCCTCCAAGGCCATATAAGCACTGCTCTTTAGATTTTACAATTGTTAAACATTTCCCATTTTAGTCCCACATAAAAACGTAATTTCAAGTAGATTTTCACTAAAGTAATTATTCCCCGCATCTCAGGTTCGGTTTTCAATTTCGAATTAAACCCCCTCATATGTCGAAATTACTTGATGGGAGAAGGAGAATGCACAGACCGAGATTGGTTATATGAGAATTGGAATAAGGAAATTGGACTCAGAATTGCTTCCATCCTTCCCACCCCCCGACAAGAATAAGGCCCATATTCTCCCTTTTGCACTAAGGTCTTGAGTTGGTTTGAATACGTACATACATGTACGTATATGAAGATGCTCTAGAAACTAGACCAAGCCCACGCTTTTTCCCCATGTGGATCAATAGGGGAAAAAGTCAGTGTCGGAGGAGGGAGATTCGTTATTTGAATTGATTCCAAATGGAAACTGGTAGTACCTCTTGTCCATCAGCCGGGTAAATACATTATTTCCCTATAAATCTCCCATCCCGTCTTAAGTGAGCTATTTGGGTGGGAATGGGACTAGGAATAAGGCCGGTCAGAAAATAAGTGGAGAGTTATTAGGGGAATTCGTGGAAAGAGAGAGAGAGAGCACTGGGATGCAAAAGAGTTGGAAAAAGAGAAAAGGAGCATCAGCAGGAATTGAAGCGTGGCAGATGGAAAGAGAACGTAGAGAGAAAGTGAATTATGGAAGGAGATTTATGGAAAAAACATGGGAAAAATGCACGGGGAAATGTTGAAATTGCGTACATGATAGACAGAAAAGAGAATGACAAGAAAAAGAGGGATAAAAAGGGAGAGAGCGTAATGGGGAGAGAAAGAGACTGAACGAGATGAAGATAGAAGAGAAATAGAAAGAGGACGAGAGAGCAAGAATATGTGAGACTAAGAAAAATACGAAAGAGTGAGAGTAGAGAGAAAAAGGAAAATAGACAAATAGTCCGGGAGGAGGAACAATTGAAGTGCGCGAGAGAGAAAAAGATAGAGAGAAAGATGACGAAAAAAGGTGAGAAAGAGAGGGAGAGATGACGAAAAAACGGAGCGAGCGAAAGCGGGAGAAAAATGGCGGAAAAACGTGAGAAAACAAAAAACCAAAAAAGACAAAGATGACGAAAAAAGGTGAGAAAGAAAGAACGAAGAAGATAAAGAGAAAGCGAAAATAGGAGAGAAAGACCGAACAATGACAAAAAAAGAGAGATATAAACAGAGAAAGATGACGAAAAAAGAGAGATATAAACAGAGAAAGATGACGAAAAAAGGAGAGACAAAGACAATGAAAAAAGACTTAAAGAGAGTAAGATGACGAAAAAAGACTGATAAAGAGAGTAAGATGACGAAAAAAGACAGATAAAGAGAGAAAGATGACGAAAAAAGACAAAGAGAGAAATATGACAAAAAAGGCAGAGAAAGATAGAAAGATGACGAAAAAGACAAATAAAGAGAGAATGATGACGAAAATAGGAGAGAAAGGAGACGAAAAACGAGAGCAAGGTCACGAAAAAATGATAGAAAGGAGACGAAAACAGAAGAAAAAAAGATGGCGAAAAAAGGAGAGAAAAAGATGGAGGAAGAAGGAGAGACAGACAGAAAGATGACGAACAAAGGAGAGAAAAAGATGGAGGAAGAAGGAGAGACAGACAGAAAGATGACGAAAAAAGGAGAGAAAGAGAGATAGAGGACGAAAAAACTACCGGAGGGAGAAAAAGCGAGAGGGGAAAGCAGAAGAGAGACAAAAGAAACGACAGGAAAAGCAAGATGAAACGTAAATAGAGAGATACAGTGAAGAAAAGAGAGATAGAAAGAGAGAGAGAGAGAGAGAGAGAGAGAAAGAAGAAAATAGAAGGGAAAGGAGACAGACAGGAGAAAGCTTATCTATCGAGAGTGATGGATTGCGGGTGAGATGGATTAAAGTGTGCTCATGAATCTAATAAGCCCATTTTCTGACCACACACTGACTTCCCCAAGTCGCCCCTTTCCCTTCTCACTCTGACTAGGAAATGTTCTAGGCTCTCCTTCCCACTTTACCTTTTCCCGGGGAAAAAGCCGCAGTATCCTCAGACCCGAAATCCTCTTCACCGAATCCTCCTGCGACGATTCCCTGGTGAGAAAGGGAAAAAACGATTTTGGCCCTCCTATCAGGATCTTTCCCCTTCTGAGGCCCTTCCCTCCTCTGTTGATTTTTTGGAGAGGAAAAACAGATATAATTGGAAGTTTGCCGGGGAAATTATGGGTCGACCAAAGGAGAAAAAAAAGGAAACATAAAAGCAGGAAAAAATACAAAGGCCCAAAAAATGCGAAGATAAAAAAATGCGAGAAAAGGGGGAAACCATACGAAAAAGGAAGAAGATACAGACAATTGCAAGAAGAAGAAAAATACAGAAATGAAAGGGTAAAAAATGGAGGGAAAGCCCATAAATTTCCGCTTGCTTTCTCCATCCGAAAGAAAAATAAAAAAGGGCAAAAAAATAAACATTTCCCGCGTCGTCCAGGGACTGCCCCGACCATAATAAATTTAAACAATTGTTCCTTCCTAGTGTCAGCCAGGGAATTATGTTCCTCCAGTTTTTTTGGGGTTCCTTTCCCTTTTTTTCCTCCTCTCGTTCCCCTCCATAATTTTTTGTTTTCTTCCTTCGAAACCGAAATGTCCCGCTCTCCGTTTCTCCCACATATTTCCCCCTTAAAACCGTGTAAACTACGCATCGTCCGGCTTTTATCGTCTACAGTAACCCTGGCTAACCCTTGCACAGCAATTTTCCCCAGAAGAAACTCATTGTGCATCACAAAATTTAAAAAAAACACAGTTTCAAAAATTTAAGGCGGGATGAGGCCTTTTTTCCCCGGGAATTAGATGAAAATGGGTTTCCACCCCGCCTATAGTGAGCATTAATGGGAATTCGGGGAATAAATTTGTTCCCTGACACAACAAATGGTCCGTTAGCGGGGTTTGTTTTTGTATTTTTTTGTATTATTTTACATAATCCACAATGGCCTTTTCGTCACGCCCAATAACACATTTTCTCCCACAATTCAATTGGTCTTAATTGAGTCTTAAACCCGATTTAATGGGGCATTCTACAGACCCACAAAATTTCCGATTCCAACTTCAAATATCCAAAGTCTCCAAGGCAATACATATACCACAAATCCCACCCCAAAAATGAATAATTCAAGGGGGGAAATACAAAATAAAAATCAACCAATCTATTTCCCTAAAATTAATAAAAACCTACAGGGTTACATAAAGAAATTATATTCAAAACTTCTGCCGCCAAAAATGAAAATAAAAGGGTTAATCATAATAAGGGACATAGTATTAATATAATTAATAATAAGGGAAATCAATTTAAAAATTTGATCCCATCGAAGACGTATATACATGAAAGGGTTAAAATAAATACAATAAATCCCCAAATATTCCGGCATCCACAGTGTATTATACTCATTAAAATGATTAAATAATTAAAATTAATTAAAAAGGTGGTTTTTTCGAAGTCAAATTATTATTGAAATGGTTAAATGAGGAAAATAAAAGAAATAGTGCTGACTCAAAGTATTATAATTGAAATGGTTAAAATAAAAACCATAAAATAAAAATAGTGCTTGCTTCAAAGTATTATAAATGAAAGGGTTAAAATAAATCCCCAAATATTGCCGCATCAACAGCGTATTACTATATATAATTGTTAAATCAGCAAAATAAATATGAAAAGTCCTTGTTTTGAAAATGTATTATAGTTGAAAGGGTTAAATAGGGAAAATAAATAAAAATAGTGCTTTCTTCGAAACCGTATTATACCTAATTGAAATTGCGAAATAAAATAAAAAAAATGCTTTCTTCCAAATGTATTATAATCGAAAGGGTTGAATAAGGAAAATAAATGCAAAAAGTTCCGCCCTCGAAGTAGTGCATAGATCTTAAACAAAAGGATTAAATAAGCGAATAGGATCATTTCCGTGCTAGCCTTATAGGAAAGATACCCACAACATAACGTTCCCATTGTAAATATGGGAATAATGAATTTTTCGTGGTTAATTAAGATCTGCGTGAATATTATTAGATAAATTCCGGACACAATGTATGTACATATACATACCCTTATATTTTGAGGGAATTGAGTATAGTGTAGAATTTCAATGGCAGGGGAAAATCTGGAGTTATTCCGGGGCTTCTTGAGTGGGGCATGGCCTCTTTGCGCCAAAAATGGAGGGTGATTACGTGAGAGGTTGGAGCTCATATTTTAGGAGGAGGCAATTTTCTCTCCCGCCCCTCCCCCCCTCCCACTCCGCCATGTATAATGCAGGC
>JAQGBT010003015.1:0-21327 GCA_034698585.1 Disparrhopalites patrizii | reverse complement strand
TCGCTTCCCTCCAGAGCAGGATGAATGTGGCTGGCGAACATTTTAAGGCTGTCTGTGCAGTACAGTCCCTTACAGATGTTTGTCTGCGAGAAGTGAAATTGATTAATCATTTTCAAAAAAATGACAAATAACCAACAATGTATATTGCGGTATGAACATAGTACAAATACAGTAAAACTCTAAATCTATACAGCCCACCTCAGAAGATATCTGTGGAAATGAGCAAAAAGCAAATCGAATATTAAATACTCGTGATTCCCGGATAAAAAAGGGTTAAGCGGATAATTGCCTGAAATTGGTCTGAGACCTTACCGTAAGTTTGAATCTCGGGGCAAGATCCGCGGTTACAGGAACGGGATTATCCGGAATGGCCAAAGCACACTGGGAGGCTGGGGGGAATTGTTGTCCCGGCAATTTCTTGGATTTATTGAAGTCATAGTTCTTCTTCTTGGACAAGCTTGAGGACTTCTTCAAACAGTTGGGCCTACTGTAGGTTCCCTTTTGTAGCAGGGATAAATAGTCCCGGAGGTTTTTGGAGCTACAACGGGACCAATCCGTTTGATCAAGCAAGGCCGGAGCCATGATGTTCCTTTTGGAATCGCAGTGAGTGTTCATTGCTTCCCCGTCGTGCTCCATGCCCAGGTTGTGACCCACTTCGTGGGTCATGGCTGTCCCCATTTTGAATCCTTTGTCCAGCTCCACCACAGAGCACATATAATTCGTGGTGCAGGCTCCTCTCGTGTACGCAACCCCTGCAATAGATGCAAGTACAAGGAATAACGTATGGAATATAAGCAGGGACGGCAACGATTAGATTCTGAATCGGATTTTTCTATTCTGAATAGGATTTTTCTATTCTGAATCGGATTTTTTGATTCTGAATAGGATTTTTCGATTCAAATTGAATTATAATTATAATTAATTAATTAATTATAATTAATCATTCAATTATATTCAATTCAAATACTTAAAAATTCGATTCGAAACTGTGAATCGAACCAAATAATTCGATTCCAGACGTAAATCGGATCATAAAATTTAACTGAAATTCGATCCATTCGATCCATTATTTAATGCAAAATATTTGAATATTCTTCGGAAGCAAAGCAATAACCATCAAAATATTTCAGCAAATTTAAATCACCGGTCAATATTATATTAAGATTGCTTGCATTTGTTTGCAGTGGCAAATTATTAGACTTCATTATATGCTTAAAATCTGCAAAAAGTGAATAAAATTGTGCCGCAACAATATATTTTTTGGGTCGTTTGAATCATGATTCAATTCAGTCCATGGCTTGAACCAAACCGAATCGTATATCATTTGCATCGTGAATCTGACCGAATTGCGAAATTCGATCCGATTCGGACTTTTAAACGAATCGAACTAGAAATGTTGGATCAAATCGGATTGTTGCCATTTGCCATCCCTAAATATTTTCAAAAAATCAGTAAATACTGTATAGAAAAAAATGCATAAAAACGGTATGAACCAATCGGAGCAGTGCTCAGTCCTTCCCGAAGATCTTCTCCCGTAAACATTATGGCATGATCCCACTTGGTACCGCTTGGATTCTGCTTCTGCGCAAATTTGCAAAAGGATTCTAGGATGTCCGTTAGCTTTTTATGACTCGTTTTCAGACTGGCCGGGTTCTTGGTGAGCAGTTCCACACTCACGATCTTAAATTGAATTCGGTCGTCCAACGTTGTGGAATCGTACAGAATGGACATCTATACAGGTGTCACATCTGATTATTATGACACAGCTGTAGCGCCGAACGGACTCAGGAAGCAAAGTGAATTAAGTTTACTCACAATGTGAACCAACGTGTAAAGGAATCCCAGGATGGCCTTAGCGGTCGTGGCTTTGAGCTCTTTCTTCATTCTAGACACGAAGGTTTCATCTCCGAAAAGAGCTAATTCAACTGTACCGCCACCTGTGGAGCGTTCATGTCGGCTCTTGGCTTTCTCCAGGGGATCTGTCCAGGAATCAAGATATCCATGAGCATTGCATGGTGCAGCACAATTATCTATTTCCTGTTTCCGTACAAAGTATTTCTTGTTTTTTACGAAAATATGTGAAAATAATTGTCGATCAAACATTTTGTGCTGAGCAAATCAAAAAAGAAACCTCGCCCTGGGTGCGCTTTTAGCAACTTCACTGAAAATTTGTTTCGAATTTCTCTTCAAAATTTCTCGTTTTAGCTTTTTCCTTGAAAATTTGCATTTGTAACAACTTTCCTGTTTGTTCCTGATATGATCATTTGCCCTGATTTCGTTTCTGATTTTCTCTGGATCCGTCCGGCTCGTTGGCTCGCCTATAAATTAAAACCCTGGCTTTATGACATCTAATCCTTACATATAAATTTCTTGTACCTAAAATCCAGATTTAAGATTAGGCATGGTGATACCACTTCTGAAATAGTATTTTTATTGTGCAATTTGGTTCACATTGAGATCTATTTTTGAGTGATTAAATATAAAAGCAAGTCGAAGAATTCAAAAAGTAAGCGGAAACTTACAATTTAATTGCAATTCAATTCGTTTCGGAAATATCTACCAAATACAGGGAAACATTTCATAAAGCGTCTGAAAAGAATTTTACGGAGTTGATCTGCATTTAGAAAGGGAGGAAATCCTACCAAAAATCCTTGCAAAGCACTTCTGTGAATCGGGAAAGCATTTCTGTGGATCAATACATCATTTGCTTTCCCTATCAATGTCAACAGATTCTTTTCTTTGAATCACATTAATGGAGCACCCCCGAAAGGAGGAAGAGAAATTCTGACTACATAATATAAAAATGTAAACAGCAAATATTCATAGTTCCCCCATTTTTACGTATTTTTTTATTTCGTCGGTGTCGCGAAGGTTTCATTTGCTGCAAGTTTGGCGAAGCGTGACACACAAATACAGATATAGCACAAACGTGCGTGTACATTAAATTTTTGGCACTCACTTTCTGGAATTGATTTGTCCTCTGGCACATCCGCGTAGATGGCTAAAAACACAAAAAGCATGATTGATTCCATAATATTATTTTCATTTAAATATATCTGTCTATATATCTACGACTATATAAAATTCATTCTACTTCCGCCACAGGTGCAAGCGCCATCCTGATCTTTAGTATCTACCAATGACAGCTTATGAGGGATTGGGAAAATATCCTCCTCAATTTCCGACCGCTCCAAGGCGTACGTGGCTGAACTGGTCATGATTACTCCAGACTGTTAATAATTGATCGCACAAAAAATATAGGGACACTGAGTGCGCAGATGTACGGTAATTTATGTGATTATTGTTGATATAATGACATGGGAGAAAATGAATGTACAGAAGCAATTCACAAACGCACAAATCCAGGCTTGTCCCCACAAGCTGAAAGCACGACGTCGCCCTGGAATGACCCGTTGGAGACGACACCAGAGTACACACAATGGTTGTCCTCTGGGACATCTCCAGGAGAGTCCAGATTAGGAGTATGATTTTCATGGGGTAATCTCTGTGCTACTGAATCTCCGGATCTTACCTCGAACCTGTGAGAGCGGATCAAATTGGTTTCAATCGGGGTTGAAATTTTTATTAAAGACAGTAATTTTAAGCTTTTCTGTATTAAAAATATCAATTTTTCTCCAACGCAATTCTGTTATTAACGGTTTAAACCTGAACTCTGACGATAAAAGATGCACACTCCGGGTCAGATGGACTCTAAAGGAGTGTCCATGATCAGGACGGTGAATTTCAATGATGTGGTACTCGTGCTCATGAATACTTTGCTCCCGAAGGCTTGTGACGAAACCCACGGACACTTCTGTTAAAAATAAAACAAACAAATTGTTTTTTTTTTAAATTAAATTATAAAAGAATTATTCTGACTAAAATGACCAAATAATTTTCAAAGGCTCCAGATTCCTTGGATCACCTTCGTCGCCTTGAAAGTGTGGTAGGAATTGCCCATAAGTGAGTGACAAGGACGCATTAGCAAGTAAACAGAAAATTACAGCGCACCGAAACCAATTTTTATTAATTTTTGCCTGTCCGGCTCTCCAAAAATCAAAATTTGTCATTTCAAAAAATATTTTATCTATACTTCTAAAAAATACAAAGCGTGATTGACAGCTGTCCATCTGTGCTAACCAAGCGCCCACGGAAATTCTCTACATGTCATCTTGTTCAAATATTGTCAACTTCAATTAAGTTCATGAATAACCTCCGGGTTTCAGTGTTAGCTTCAATTAGTCTCGTGAATCTGTGTCCCGTCTGATGCATGAGTGAATCAATCATAAATAGGCTGAATTTTCCTTTATCACGGAATAATACGATATACGAGCTACACGAAAAATCTCTCCGGTTCAATGCAAGTCTCGTGCAAGTTTGTGGAGGATATTTCTTGCGTGCATCTGTAGATGATATAATATGTATAAATTATAAAAATGAATTTTACAAATAGGAAAATTCCATACAACTGTGAAAAAACAGCTTTTAAACCCGTAATAATCTGTCATTTAATTGCCATTTAGTAAACCTGCTCAACAGGATAGAATAACAAAAAGAGGTTGCGTTTGCATTGACACGCGAATTCTCCCAAGCTTCTCCGGCAAAATGATGAAAATTCGTACAGATGGCGTTAAGCGTAATTCGTCTGTCTCGCTAAAGCCTCATCCTTTCCCTGCCCGCTTTTTACTCCGACGTACAATATTTTCCCCCGGGAACGGAGCGAAAGGGAAAAAATTTAACCAAGAAAAAGGTATACTGTAATAAAAATGAGGGTTACTGCGTATTTCCAAAACAAACCATTTTTCAACTTAAAACAGTGAGAATGCAGAATGTTTAAACAATTTCGGAAAACAAGCGTCTATGTACTTCGTTTTTAACCAACGGATGGGCTAAATATCTGGTAGCAATTTGGGGTTAAATCCCACAGTAAATCCCCGGGATTTTGGATCAATATTACAGATTTTTTTGTAGATACATTGGAACAAGAAAATTGCCATAGATCTGTTCCGACCGGCTCTGTTTTTCCTAAATTAATCCCAAATGTATCTGCCACCCACGGAACACATGTGTGTCGTCTGACAGGAATGAAATCTTCCCTGGTTTAATACGTTCTTAGTTAACCCGTTTTTCCTGGGACTGGAAGGGTCGTTAATCTATTTTAGGGCACAATCCCGTCTCTCAACTCTCACAGTTTACCTTTCCCAATGTGTGTCACATATGCCAGATGACAACCGTGTAAAAAAGGATACGTTCCCATCAACTTTTTTTTAACATAAACATTTTTTATTCCTCTCCCGTTTCTACTCATCTCCTCCTCGTGTGAGTGCACAAAGAGAGTTCACAAAACGCATTATTCAAAAGTTAACCTACAACCCAGGAAAAACGGAGGATTGCCCCGAAGCCATTGACATGGTATACACGCCCCTCAGGAAAGCACACAAAAGCGACAGTAGCAATAAAAATCCTTTCTTCCCACATTCATAGATAAGATGCCAGGAGATGAGCGATGACGGATGCAATGACACCAAAAAAGAAAGGAGTAGAGGATACCCAGCAGCCCAGCATCACAAAGGGAAATGCGCAACCCTTTGAGCACACAGTGGATCCTCCACACATCTGTATTTTTCACCCAACATAATTTTCTTTTGACATCTCTTACTCCATCCTTTTACAAAATGGGACGACAAAACTTATGTCATTGTGTCTGTCTTTAAAAAAAATCATTGTTTACCCCAATCCTGCGCCACAGACAATTTTTGAAGAAATCCCAAAGGAAGTAGGTCACTTCATAACTCAATTATATTTTTATTACAATGCGAATTGCAACCAAAACAAATATTTTTTAAAAAATGGAAATAAATACGTGGAAACGTTCCACTTGCTTTTTTAGAGTTTATTCCGTCCTCTGAGTTTATAGAAGGTGATTGCTAATATGTGAGCTCACGCTAATATCTGAGCACATGCCTTATATATTAAAAAATAAATGCAGGTGCTCTCAGACAGAAGATTGGCATTACATTGTCTGAATAAGTGAGTACAGTCCTTTCCTACACCTTTAAAAAATATACATTGATCCCATAGTTTCCTGCACGTTCTCAAGCGTTTTTATTTGTGGTGAAAATTAATGGTAATGGCCATTTTGGTAGCCCGAGAGCTCAGCAAGAGTGACAAGGAGCGTAAGAAATAAGGACAATGCCATTTGCAAAGTCCAGTCTCATGTAATGAGAGTTGCCCCACACGAACAAAAAAATCATAATTATGGTACAATGAAACAATTTCGCCCTTTATGTTTTGTATACAGAATTACACAGAGAGAGAGAAAAAAGGGTTTTTGGTCGCTTGAAATACCCCCATGTTAATATTGACCTCCTCCTCATACCAGCAAAAAGGGGGGGGGGTTGTGTGTAAACATTCTCTATGCCTACGCTGTTATGGGATAAAAACACAGCTGAGAACTAAAGGGGCTGGATTGGAGCATGTGCAGCGTTTTTCACACAAAAAACATGTGAGGCAATAACATGGCCATAAGCGAGGAGAGTGAGAGAGAGAGCGAGAGAGAGAGAAAGAGAGAGAGAGAGCAAGAGAGCGAAAGAGAGAGAGAGAGAGAGAGAGAGAGAGAGAGAGCAAGAGAGCGAGATAGAGAGAGAGAGAGAGCGAGAGAAAGAGAGAGACAAAGACTTGGTGCTTGTACCATGAAAATTTTGCACCAACTGATCGTACGCCTCGCACTGCACTGGTGCGCCAAAGTACACGTGCACCCAACTTTCTCAACGCTAATAGAGGATACAGAGTGCAAAGGTATGTAGGTATATCCGTCCCCTATAGTGCATCCTGAGATTATAGAGTACGTCTGTACCGGAAGAAAATGATGGCCTAAAAGAGTGGAGAGAGACTAGGTACGGACGAACTTTTCAAGCACATTGACTGCGCTCGAGATGTGAGCAAAAGGAAGGAGTTTGCCCCTCAAACAAAAAAAGGGGGAAGAAATTGCCTTCACGTCATTATTATTATTATTCGCTTCTCCTCAACATGAGTGTACAAGAGTCCAAAGTGCACTTACTTGGACTCAGCTGTAAGGGGAAATCTTTGTACTTTTAAAGGGGAAAATGGTGTAGAAAATGCTGGTGTGGCATACCTTTGAGGGGGAGGGAGAGAGGGAAAATCAGGATCAAGAGAGAGAGAGAGAGAAGGAGAGAGAGAGAGAGAGAAGGAGAGAGAGATATACGTCAAGAGAGAAGGATACTCAAAGGAGGATTAGAGACAACTTTGCGGGACAAAGACAGAGAAAAGCCATTAGAAAAGCAAATGCAACAGGGAGATAAGAATTAGTAAAAAAAAGAGAGAGAGAGAGAGAGAGAGAAAGAGCAGAATTAAGAGCGTGTGAAATAAAGAAAGTAAAACCAAGGAAAAGCTGACAAATTCAGAAAGAGGCAGAAAGAAAAGATGGAAAGCAAAATGGTGGTAAAGAGAGAGAAACATCAAACGCAAGTGAGAGAGAGTAAGAAGGCGAGAGAGGAAGAGAGGACGAAAGAAGGAAATAAAACAAGAGAGAAAGCGGGAAAAGGAGAGAAAAAAGCAGAGAGAAAACTAGAGAGAGAGAGAGAGAGAGAGAGAGAGAGAGAGAGAGAGGAAGAACGAGAGAAAAAGCAAGAGCAAGAAAAAGAAAAAATGAGAGGAGAGAAAACAAGTAAAAGAAGGAGGCAACGAGGAGAGAGAAAAAGAGACGACAATAATAACAGAAGCGAAAAAGCATGAGAGGGACAGGGAGAAAAAGAAAGCAAGAAGTAGAGAGAATCAGGGAGAGAAAAAGAATGCAAGGGGTATGGAGAGAGAAAATTAGAGGGAAAGAGAGAGAGAGAAAGCAAGGGAGAGAGAGAAAAGCTGGGAGAGAAAGGAGAGAGAAAATAAGGGATAGAGAGAAAAAAAGGAGGTTTAAGGAGAGAAAACGAGAGAGAGAAGGATAGATAAAAGTGAGAAAACAAAAAAAGAAAGGATAGAAGAGAGAGAGAAAACAAAAAAGAAAGGATAGATGAAACAGAGAAGAAACAGAGAAAACAAACAAAGAAAGCATACATGAAAGACACAGAAAACAAGAGAGAGAGAAGGTTAGATAAAAGAGAGAAAACAAAAAAGATGATAAATAAAAGAGAGAAAACAAAATAAAGACAGATAAAAGCGTGATAAACCAAAAAAGAGGATAGAGAAAACAGGGAAAACAAAAAACGAAATGATAGATGAAAGAGAGAAAAAACAAGAGAGAGAAGGATGGATAAAAGAGAGAAAACAAAAAAAGAGGATAGATAAAAGAGAGAGAGAGAGACAGAGAGAAAACAAAAGAGAGAGAGAGAGGAAACGAAAAAGAGGGATAGAGAAAACAGAGAGAAAACAAAAAAAAAGAAAGGATAGATGAAAGAGAAACAAGAGAGTGAATGATAGATAAAAGATAAAAGAAAACAGGAGAGAAGGATTTTTGAAAGAGACAGAAAAGGAAATGTTGACAGAAAACAAGAGAGAGAATGATTTATGAAAGATAGAAAAAGAAAGGTTGAAGAAGGAGAGAAAAAGCAAGAGGGAGACAGTGAATTAAGGCAAGAGAGAAAGAGAAAGGAAAAATAAAGTATGGAGAAAGAAGGATAACGAGAGGAAAGTAGAGAATGAGACAGAGAGAGTAGAGAAAACGAGGGTGCGTACGAGGGAAAGCACACGTGCAAGAGCGAGAGAGAGAAAGAGATTAGAAGGATGAAATATCGCAAAAGAAGGAAGATGTAGAGCGGGAGCAAGAAGATAAAAGGGACGGGTGGAAGGGAGATGTTTAGGAGCAAAAAGGCCTGCAAAATCTTTCTTTCCCCTAGCCTCCTTTCAATGTTTACAAACGAAGCCTTACGAAACAACCCGAGCTCCATGCATAAGGACATTCACGCATATTGTGAACTCATTCATGTGCACTCATTCTTCCTCCTCCTACTCGGGTGCACATGTCCTCAGAAGAAAGAAAAAACAGGAACGGAGAATGCGAAAATGTACCCAACATGGAATCAGAACACGGAAAAGTGAAGAAGAAAAAGAATCTGCCGCATGGATCCCTTTCTGCGGATGAACTGGTCTGTCCATTTAGCACCAATTTAACTCCATTTTGACTGAAATTGGTAAAAACCCACTATTTTACCGTGATTCATCCGTCAACAACGGACTTTTGACTTAAGAAGTCTTGTTGGTGGGAAAATCAACTTCTTATTTTTTTTCCAACGGGCATAAACATTAAATTTGACCCGAGACATAGCATGGATAAAATTGGCTTTGAGTACAGCAATTATGTCGTCCAAAAACGTTGAAAACGACAACCGTTGCTCCCTTCAATTTCAGTACGGTGTAAATCCACTGTGTACAAACGCAATGTGCACCTAGCTCCAGTGTCTCGACAATGAAGAAAGAAAACATGACAACAATGACTTTTTTATTACTTGTATACAAGCATATGTTATGCACTTATTTGAATATACACATGTATATGCACAGTGAATGGCCGGAGTGCCTCTGAGTATTCAGAATGAGGAAACTAATTACATATGCGTACATTGTTAATCCCAGAACTTGTGATGTGTACTTCACACGACATTATTCTGCATTCTCCACACTGTGAGAAAGACCTGGGATAGAATTGTACACTAAAAGCAACGGGAACTGGTTGGTAAAAGACCAAAAAAGTGATCTTTTATACATGTGTAGTATAGCTGTATATCAACCCTTTTTTCCTCCATCCGATATCTGCAAGTCTATACATACATTTTTATACGTTATTGTATACTCCCACTATTACTAAGTGTTGAAAGGGGTAAACAAACAGCCTTATTCGCCATAGTATAGCCCACACAGCTGTGTATACTCTTGGGTACATGTGCCCCCACCAGAAGTCTCATTTTTTACATTACATATATATACTCCATCATATTTGAATGCCTAAAATTATATATCCGACCACATAGAAGTTGGCATATTACGTTCTTTTTTTTTTTCTCCTCTACAAAATGTACGTATTTTTAGTGGGATTGATAACTGGCAAAGGAGTCAAAGAATTTTTGTTATTACACTAATACTCCCTTCACCGTGTACAACAGCCACTTTTTGCTACTCTCCAACGTGATTCATTTCTTGACGTTGCTCATTATTTAAAGAAAAAGGGTAGTTACTTTACGTAGGATAAGGTAGGATAGAATTTTTTGGGGGGAAATAGGTAATGGGGGGAATTCGGGGTAATTTTCAGAGAGTATTTTTTATTTATTTTCAAAAATTGTTTCGTCTCGTGCAATCCTGATTGCGGTTTGTGGTTCCACTCAAAAGAGAGACGGAGAGAGAGGAAGGCAGGTGGACAGGGGATTTTATTATTTGGCTAGTCGACTCCGTTGAAGGTGAGCAGTTGCAGGGAAATTTTTGTGTGGGTTGTCGTGTGGGCTAAAAGTGGAGAGAAGTCCACGTCTTTCCCCGTATTGACCAGGGAAGTGGGAAAGTCGAGGGAAAAGGCGAGAGAGAGTTGGGAGAAAAGGGATACAGGGGATTGAGGGAGAAAGGGAGAGAGAAAGCGAGAGAGAGAGAAAGAAAGAGAAAAAGTGAAAGAGAAAAAGTGAAAGAGAGAGAAAAGTGAGAGAGAGAAAGAGAGAGAGAAAAGTGAGAGAAAAGTGAGAAAGAGAAAGAGAGCGAAAAAGTGAGAGAGAGAGAGAGAGAGAGAGAGAGAGAGAGAGAGAGAGAAGAGCTACGGAGAAAGGAAAAAGGAGCGACGAAATCGAATGCCGACCAACTCCGAAGAGGGCCGTTTCGGAGATATTCGGAGAGCCTTCTTCCTCTGCTCCTGATGCCCAAGTGTGTGACTCGTGCTTGAGGACACTTGCACCGAAGAGCTCCTAAAAGCCTGTTTGGGGTGAGATGTGTGTCAGGACTTGAACAAGGTACACCATCAGAGAAGAAAAGACGAGAAAAAAAGTGTGTGTCCCGCAACTCCGACGAGGAAGAACTTCTCCTGGTTGTCAGTAGCATTCTGCAGCTCTCCGTGTGAAGGATTTTTTCTTTTTGCCAAAATAACGACTCAGTGCACAAAGGAAGATTCTCAAAGACGAATAAAGAATAAAAGTTGCGTTCTTGGCAGGACGTGGGGAACGTTTCTAAAAATTACTTTCTCTAATACCAAAAGACTGTCAAGTTGGAAGATTTCGTGGAAATACGCATATCATCGTATATTAAAGGGGAATAATTTCTAGGATCAAAATCTTTTGGTGAATATTTTTATATAAAACATTCGTTGGACGAGAAGGGTTCAGCTGGGGGTGTCAAAGTGGGACAAAATACTTCAGTCTTTGTTTGGGCTACTGCTAGTCAAACTAATTTAAGAGGATAATTTTTTTTCTCTCTCTCCAAATCGTGTGTAGTCAGAGACGCAGAAACATTATCGTTATTTAAATATTATAATCATAACAAAGGACTCGTGTGTTGGCGTAATCGGATTTAGTAAAGGAGCAGGAAACGTGCATTCGCCAAATATAGTTCAGCTTGAGTAACGGAGCAATAAGGAGAGAAATTGGACTTTTTTTTCGCATTTCCCCATCTCTCAATATTTGGTGCACGAAATGAGACAAAAGAGTTGAAGAATTTTCTAAAATAAAAAAAACTAAAAACGAACTTCCATGCTTCCCATTGACAGTGTAATTCCTAAAGAATAAAAGACAATAGAGGAAACCAGTGCAAAAATGAAAGGGATTATTTGATAAAGACAATTGTGCAATAACCTTTTTATAATTCTCATACTTATTTGTGAATTATATATTTTTTTTGGGGGGGGGAAAGGAAAAGTTTTCTTTGGCTGGAGTTCCAAAAAAAAAAGAATCAAGTTGATTGCCAGAAGATAAGATCATCAGTTGAATTCGTGCATCACTGAAGAAACCGTTTTTTTCTTTTCTGGGGCAAAATGCCAACGATTCAAGCGACGATTCCCTCCAGCTCGCCTGGAGGGTCTGCGGATGTCATCGTCTTTGACGAAGATCTTCAATTCTCCACCAATTCCAGTGACAAGCTCTGTCAACATGAGCTCCGGTAAGTTTTTCTAGAGAATCCGATCAAATTACCATTACAAATATAATTACTTGGGGACACAAATTAGAAATTATAATTCATCTTTATTATGCGTCAAATCCCCTAATTTTGGCTTGGAGACGCCTATAAATGGCCTTTACAGCCTGTCTTATGAGCATTACATTTACGGGCTGGGGACGTCCTCAGATTTCCGTTATGTACATACCTAATTACTCGTTAGATTCACATATACATGTGTATACATTTGTAGTCGTACTCTTAAAAGCTGACTCATCCACATATTTGTGGTTGCACTGGCAAGACAGAGCAGATGGAATACATTAAGCAATGCATCGACCATGCAGTTTTTCCTTTTCATTAATGCATAACATTAATAGAAGAGTTTGAACCCACACGTTTGAAATAGGTACATGTCTTGGGTTGAATTAAGGGAATAATAAGAGAAGACACAATAATGACATCTTGGCAATAATATAAAATCATTAATTGGCTCTGTACCATTGTTAACCCTTTCCATCCAGCCGGGGCAAAAGGAGGCACACGATTCCAGGTAGAAATAGTGCAAGAATTCCCACCCACAAATGGGAGGAAGGAGCCTAATAATTAAATACATAATAATTATTTTCGCTTAGTTCCAATTATGTATACGTATGCATACTGGGACAAATGAAATACATATGTATATCATATATGTATATAAAACATATGTACGTTATTTACACCCATGCAAGTTCGTTTGCGTCTGTCTCCCATTTTTATTAGCACCACTTTTGCCCCTGCACTTGTCCTCCAACTCCCGTTTTTTTTTTTGTGGGCTCCTGCACAAGATATTATTTGTATTATCGTCTGGCATAAACATTAATATGGGGAGTGTTTAGTAAGAGAGAGAGAGAAAAAAAAGGCCTTCAAGACAATGGGCCACGACGAAACGATAACTGCACCATAATTTTATGACATTTCCACGGGTCCACAATATGCGACTCCATAATAAACCATGAAGGGGAAACAAAGTGGAAATATTTTTTTAAATATTTTTTTTTTTAAAGATGGCCGAGGCGGCAACAAATTCATTGACGTACATAACCTTCCTGTAATTAGAAGACTATTAAATAGTGGTGTAAAATTTTTTTATAGTGTAATTATTGAGACAAAAAAACAGGACTATTTTCCAGACCAAAATCAAATTTTGGACAGATACTCCCCCTTTTTAGGGAAAAGAATGAACCTCAGAAGTTCTCATGATTTCCCTCTGTCATTACGTTTCCTGAAACGTGTACAAACGCTCTGGGGAAGTCTCTCGCGTGTGACCTTTAGCCGAGATGTTGTAGGGGATATAGGTATCATTCATTTTTGAACTTGATTAGCGGAAGAAAACACCTTGAATGCCTTGAGGCAATTTCCTTTCTGTGTGCTTCCACACATTTTTTTTTTTTTTACAAAATACAAAATAATAATATGCATTAGTAGGGATATTCTTCCAAAGTTTCTGTCTGTCTCTCTCTTTCCTTACGTGGTCCTGTCCCTTCCTCCATCTTCCTGCATTAAAGCCTTGAGAAATGGACATAAAAATCTACCTTAATTAACGGACGTTCTAATAATAAAAAAAATGGTTCACACATTACCAAAAAAAAAAACTATTTTTGCAAATTACAGGATGAGTGCATGGGCAGTTTTCTATGCAGTATTTTGCAAAGGGTTCATTAATCCTCTATAACCCCTGGGTGACGTGGGGGGTTGCTAATGTTTCCTTGTGACGAATAAAAAGGAGGTGTTTACACAATGCCCAGAAGCTCTTGACCCTTTCCGAGTGAATACTTTGTGAATGACACTTGCTTTTCTTATTGTTTATTAGTTCAAAGTGCAATTTATTGGACTTATTGTTTATCAATCAGTGCAATCAGAGAATGGGTCACTTTGGAGCTATTCACATTTGTCACACTGCAGAGGGATCAAAGGGGAGCTTTTATGGGGAGATCGCACTTGATATTGACTTGGTTCGATAAGGAAACTAATGTGTCAGGAGTTTATTAGAGAGACAGAAACGTTAATGGTTGGCAAATAGAGATAAGCACGTGAGTACTAGATGCCCATGAGATAACACAGGCTTTTTTGTAATATTTTTTTTTATACTACAATTATTTGTGTTCACACTTTCCTCATGTTACTGACATGTGAACCAGGAAGATTTTTGGACCAATGGGGCCATGTGTCATATGGATACACATATCATAATGGCTATGGATACACATTTTAGATCGGGTAATCGGTCAATTACCAGATCCAATTACTCCTATAATTAGGGATCTTAAGACTTTTGCATTGCCAAAGCTTTGGTCACACGCCGTAAAAGTCCATTTATAAAAGCATTAGCAAATATCTTATACGCCTACTCAAAGCACGAGTTCAAAGAATTACGATGACTTCAACGGGGATATTGCAAATTACAATTATTTTTATGCCATTACGACTAATCCTGAGGATTAATAGGGATTTCCTAGATGCATTCGTCCAGACACTGCAAGTCAAGAACGAGTTTGAAAAAGACTGTTTTGGATCATTATTGACATTGTGATGGGGCAAAATGTGTGTCTATTGACGTCCTTAAGGAAGGTAGTTCCTCTTTATGGAGCTATATGGGGATAGTAATGTCATTATTGAAGACGTTTGTATTCTGTTTTGACTTTACGTCATACAATACTAGTTTTGCTAAGGGTTTCTCACGGTTTCTGCATTTAACAATTGTCGCTTCCAATGGAGGCAAACCTGTTTTTTTTGTGACTGGAATGTGGGACTTTACCAGTCAAGAGGCGTCACTGAGAGTTTTAGCATGAGACTTTTTACATCTGCTTTACTGCAGAGTAAATATGTACGAAAATAAGCAAAAAGTTGTTGTTTGGCCTTTCATGTATTATTACTGATGCTCAGTTTGTGTGATTAAAAGCATTTCTAAGCCGATCCAATTTAATTATGGCATTCATTACGCACTTGAATTTGCATTGGATTACCGAACAGTTCCATATTTATTTTGCTGGAATTGCAATGAAAAGCCAAGTAAATGGCAATTATTTACAATGACATATCTCAGGGGCAATGTGTGAACCTAATTATACAGAAAAAAGACAAAAAAATAAAATTAAAATAAATAAAAATTAAATTAAATTAAAAAAATATCTTATTCTCAATCCCATTGTATTCCCCGCAAAATCCACATGTAACCTGGAGGAACATCCAGTTAATTAAGCAAAACGTGTAAATACGAGCGTATTTTGCAGTAAAAGTTTTTGCAGGCTCGAAGGCATGAAAAAAATTTTAGGATAAACGTGCATACCTTCGCACCAGACGGAATGATGAATGATAAATGGCGGGGAAGATTACGTAAGTGGCCATTTTTGACAAAAGTGACATGCTTCGTATTAATTAAATGTGCCAAAATGTACGGAAAGCGTTGGATTACAGGAAAACATACATGAGTCATCCTTTGACACGCAAATTTTTTTTTTTTTTTTTGGATGGAATTTTGAGCCTTATGAAAGGACAGGCACTGCGTGAACAGAGTCGTAGGACGTAAAATTGAGTGTAATAATAATAATAATTCCACTTCACACAACCACAGCAATTATGACTTGAGTAAATTTAATAAGTAGCCATACACTATGGCTTCATATTAAAAAAAAGGAGAACGAGGGCACAGCAACATTGAGAATTCAACTTTTTTTTTGTGCACTGAAAAATGATATAATGCTACCATCGTTGGTAAAGCTCTCTTTTGTCACTTTTTTCTCAATCTCTTTCGCCCCCTACTCTCTCTTTCAGGCTTAAAACTCTTCATCCTCCCTGCGACTTGTTTTTACAGCATTGGAACACGTGCAGTCGCATAATAGAAGGATATATACAGATGAAAAGGCATTCATTCAGTGCATCACCAAAAATTTCGCAGTCTTTGAAATCTTTTCATCTTTCCCTTTTTTTTGTCTCTCCCAACCCACTGTGAAGGCCTAAAAATTAAATGGTATAAATTGAATTCATTTCTTCCTCTTGTGTGTACACATCCGTCGTCACGGCTGAGGCGATGCTGGAATAGAAGGAACGAATCAAGGGGTTAAAAAAAAGGATTAAGAAATTCCTCCGCAACGCCTTTTCCCTCCACTAATAAGCATTTTACAATTTCCAGCCAACTATCTATTTTGACAGAGTGAATTGGCGTGATTTCTAGTGCACTCGTCCTAGTCGTAGAGGTGAAAAATTGCGAAAAGAAATTCTTAGGAGCAAAATAGAGAGAGGGAAATTCACATAAAGCATATTTATGGAGTATGTATGTAATATATTAGACCCTAAGACCCCGTAAAAATTCATCTCACAAGTTGAACCGTGGGATATTTTTTTTGCACGATGAACCTCCATTAATAATAATAGGAGAGCACGCAGAGGCTTAAAGAGCCAGTTACTGACGTGAGCTCATCCCTGGAAGTTGGATAGTGAGTGTGGTGGACACTTATTATTTGGGTATATTAACCAAAGAGAGACAGACAGAACTAGAGACAGAGCCAAAGCGAGAGAGAGAGAGAGAAGGACAGAGAGAGATGTTGAAAGAGAGATCCAGAGAGATTCAGAGAGATTCACCTCGACACTGAACAAAAGAAAAGGGCGTTAGGTAGTAAGTTTTGTGGTGTTTTCAGGATTATACACAGAGAGGATATGCAAGAGATTGAGCATCTTTCACGTCTGTAACGATACAATTCCACATGCAAATTAAAGCCAATGCACACATATGTACGTGCATTACATCTGTGCGTAAGCACATGATAATTCCTGCCTAACCTTGGTCAGATCCATGGCAGAAGTCGTCCCGAAAACAAGTTTTCCCTCTTGCTCATTATTTATTTGTGTCAAAGCTAATCACGGGAATTTGAAGTTAGGATTTAATTGAAATCTCTCTTGGAAGTTTTGGGGAGAACTGCAGAACTGTCGTTTTGGAAAAGTCATTTGTTGACCCAAAAAGTTTTGAACGGTGAATCGTGGCGGGTGAGAGTGACAGTGCGTGTATTTGACAGCGTCAAAACAAAAGGCGGTGGTGGAACCCGAAAATATAGATTTGTGGGACTTGAAATGGAATAAATCCGTGAATTTTTTTTGCGTAACTGAGAAATATATTAAATAACTGATATTAATTCTCCGTGATAATTTAAGGTTTTCTAAGACGGGCTGGAACGTTCAAAGGAAAGTGTCCTTTGAGTAGTCTTTTAAGACTTTTACCTTGGAAGATTTCTTGGTCCTGGGATGCTGTAATCAGTTAGAGAAGCGAATGAACTGAGACAAAGGAGCTTTAGAGGGAGAGAGAAATCAATATTTCCTATTTCCGTTGAATTTTTTGGAGATTCCATCGGGAATTCCTCCGTTTGTTTTCTTCTTGGAACGTGTGACAGGCAAAAGTGACGGTCTTATATAGCAGTATAGCTGACACACATACATACAGGGTATTTGCATACACATATACCCGCTAATAGTGATGAAAGTGCCAGTGGAAAAGGATGAGAAGGGCGGAGGTGAGATGGAGATGTTGAATAAGAATTCATTTACCGATCCACCCGCCAAGCTCCAAGAGGAAACCCGGGCAAATGGAAGAAATCACAATATGCCCGAAGGAACCGAGATGGATAATTGTAGGAAAGGCAGTGCCGCCGTTAATATGTAATTCTTTTTACATAACAATTATTTTATTTTGTATACATTAATTTCCTCCTTTATTTGCTCCTGTATTTGCTTTTTTATTTGTTTATTTGCTGTATGTTTTCCCTTTTTTTGCGAAAAGGAATATTGCACAAGCCATTTTGGATGGGGAATGATACATGCTATTTTTCCAAAAAATATGAAATCCCATCAAGAGATTTCCCTTGTTTTCACCTCTGTTCTTCATTAACTTTTTTGGCCGACAAAGACAATAAAAAAAAACAACGTGGTGGTAATCCCAAGAATTTATGTAAGGGTTTTTATTATAAAAGTTGTTTGGGGAGGAGTAAGTATAGCTTCATGATGTAGGATGAAGCACGTACATGTATATGTATACATATGTATAGATGTTACATGCATAAAATGAAAACAATTCAAGGTGATTTTTTTCACTTATACACCTCTCACGTGAAAAAGAATGAGTAATATCAATATAAAAAGACGTTTTTTTTTATCACAGAAGTACCCCTTTTATACATTGCCGGCTGAAGCTGAGACATGAATTTCATTTGGAAATTGTTTTTTCCTCCTTCCCCCGTTAATGGACCATTTGAGTCTTGTTCCAAGATCATACATCAAGGTTTTCGTAGCGGAAAAAAAGCTCATAAGGGGTGCAATTGTAGGGTAAACAATTAAGATAATGCTATGAAATACTGCCGACAAGGTATGACATAAAGTCCATTGGGGAATTGGATGGGCTAATTCATGTAATGTACTTTAGAAGGGAAAAAATCGTCTAATACAGGGAAAAAGGCTCTTAATAAAAACTTTTTCGCATTCAGCCCTATATGTAGATAATTGTGAGTGACAGGAAAGAAACAGTGAGGGGAAGAATGTTGATCAGTAGAGAGAATATTGAATTAGTTGAGGAAATGCATGGAGATCGATTAGCTTTTTCTGAGTAACGAGGAAATTAACGTCAGTTTCCATCAGACTGCATCACAGACTGGATATGGGAGGGAGATTTTACCTCTTTTGCAAGATGTGCATAACCTCCTAAAAAAAATTGGGTGGCTCCAAAGATATAATACATATTTATCCAAAGATATATTTCTGAAGGTGAAAGTGTTTATCCTTTCGCGCTTTTGCAAAGAAATCCCTTTTCCAAAATGAAATATTACATAAAACTCATACGTTTTTGGACCAGCTGCATTTTGCACTAATTCCAAGCTGAAAGCAGCGCAGAATATGCGTGAATTTTGTATTTAATTATTTTAAGCTAAAATACTATTCATATGTAAAGATTATAGGCTGATTTACGCCTAAATCGTAGAGAAAATCTGTAACGTTCCATGGAATTACAACAAAATGCATTTGGTCAGACAAAGTTGCTTAAAAGCGTCTCATCCGGGCCCTAAAGCTTGCGTAACAAGAATTTCTTGGCTGCCACACCAAAATGGGAGGAAATTCCACTGCATTTTATATTACACATTTAACATTTAAGTACATACATAATTGGCATTTCGTGGCGCTTTTGGACACTCTCATTGTCAGTTTAAAAGCCTCATAGCACCCACAATTACAATGAAAGCTTGTGCAGGCATACATATACATATTATGTACATACTCATATGCATATACATATGTACATACTGTCTCTGAGGATCTCGATCAGTGACATGTGCGTCAAAGATCTTGATACAGATTGTGAGTCAATGCTTTCTGAAGCGAGAGTGGCAGTTTGATATTCAAAGGTTTCAGTATATTTTCTTGGAATACAATGTCATAAGAAATATTTGGCAATAAATGTACATTTACGACTGGGAAAAATATCTTCCATCCTTTTTATCCTTCATCTTAACACTTTACCTGTCCAATTCAATAGGAATGGAAGAGCCTAAAAAGGGTTAGCTTCCACCATTTGACGTCACAAATCCTCACAAATGACTTGATTTCAATTCAAAGTTTCCTACAAGGATTTAAAAAAAAATATATTTTTGTTATTATTTTGTTTTCAGAGTCTCCTACGCCCGGAAAATGCTGGTGTCTCACCTGCCGAATCATCCGCCTGTGACCCTGGAATTCAATGACCTCAGCTACTCCGTTCGAGAGAATAATCGCAAATGTGAGTATTTTTTTTACATTTCTTTTTCCCTCTTCCTCACCTTTATATAAATTCCAAGGAGGAAATCTACAGAATAAAATGTGATTCTTTCAAATTTTTTTTGTCTGCAATGGGCTAAATAAACAAACACTTTTTCAATTTAATTTGGTGAAATGAGGAATTCTGCCCCAGATTTTCCGGGGAGGAAAGGGGCAAGGTGAAAATTAGCATTTAATTCCATTCAATGCACATATAATATGTATGTACATATATAGGTATATACATATGTGCATAAGTCCCAGGGCCACCCAAAGTCGTAGACGGTGTTTTATGGGGTAAAAACGTGCCTATGTATACCTCCTTGAAAAAAAAAATCAAATCTCATTCCGATGAGGATAAACAGAGTTTATATGTATTACCAGGAAGATCTGTGGCAGAGGCTAGACTCACTTCCAGGTTCCTTTTGTAATCTTGGAGCCTATTGGAAGTGCACCAACTTATCTCTTGGGGATGGACTTTTTGGTGGATTTGAAATAAAACTGGAAAGCCTTGTGTACTTTAGCTTGGGAGACGTGACTTTTTGCTTTTGCGAAATCCTCTAGAACAAACGTAGTCGACGCAGAGGCATGCACACCAACTTTTTTTTTCTTCTCAAGGTTGCCACTATATACCTATATACATACCTGCTCTTTCCGGGATTCCTTCCTTCCTACGATTCAGTCATGACGCCGTTTTGTTTTTTCTCGGTGGGTAGCCTAATGCCCTGCACGGAAACTTGCATCCTTCCAGAAGTTTCTGTTATGCATATATCCTCCGTATACATATGTATGCACATATGTACGTCAAAACACTAGTGGTCCTCCCATTCTTTCCTCCAATCAGGAATTTCCGTCCTCTGTTTTCCTCCAGCAAAATCCGGTTTCATGGACTTTTTATTACGGGGGAAAGTCGGGTTTCATTCACTAAAATGACGCTGCGGATGCACAGAGCGGATATAATACATACATTGCATACATAATATAGGTATGTAGACGTTACACATTACATACGTTGATGCTTTACAATGTATTAAGCATATATGGACATACATATGTCTTTACGTGTTATTGATGTTATGTCTTCCTCAAGAATTTCCTCCAGAATGAAGTGGGTAATTCAAGGTATGGCATCCGAAAATGTATTCGAAATCAAATCGGAATTATGTTCATATTTTTCAGTATTTTAATCGGAATTAGTATCCATATTTTTCAGTATTTTAATCGGAATTAGTATCCATATTTTTCAGTATTTTAATCGGAATTAGTATCCATTATTTTCAGTATTTTAATCGGAATTAGTATCCATATTTTTCAGTATTTTAATCGGAATTAGTATCCATATTTTTCAGTATTTTAATCGGAATTAGTATCCATATTTTTCAGTATTTTAATCGGAATTAGTATCCATATTTTTCAGTATTTTAATCGGAATTAGTATCC
>JAQGBT010003014.1:0-21328 GCA_034698585.1 Disparrhopalites patrizii | reverse complement strand
TGCTTTAAATTAATTTGAAGTAAATTAAATGCTTTAAATTAATTTGAAGTAAATTAAATGCTTTAAATTAATTTGAAGTAAATTAAATGCTTTAAATTAATTTGAATTAATTTAAATGCTTTAAATTATTTTGAATTAAATTAAATGCTTTAAATTTTAAATTAAATTCAATGTTTTACATTAATTTAAATTGAATTAAATGTTTTACATTAATTTAAATTGAATTAAATGTTTTACATTAATTTAAATTAATTAAATGCTTTAAAATAATTTACCGGTATTCATACAATCGGCATAATATTGCTTGGCCTGCTTCAAGGGCTTAAAGTCAGAGGGATCGTCTGGAGCTGTAAGGATCTCTGTGGGCGAAATTAAATGTTAGCGGTGTGAATTTGGCCTTTTTTAATCGACATAATGTGATACAGTGGAGTCTCTCTATAACATGACTCTCTATAGCAATACAGTCGACTCTCGCTATAACAGCACCCTATAAAACATCAAATTTTGCTTGTTATAGCGAAAAACTGTTATAGAGAACAGACACTTCTATGTTAACAATTGGAGAAAAATTTTGAGGGGAGCATTTTTTGCTGCCGCTAAATAGAGAGTACTGTTATAAAGGGGACCGTTATAGAGAGAGTCGACTTTATTGTCCCTATAAAAAGATTTGTCATTCACTCGTAGCATTTATACACTACTTTTTGTACTTAAGTATGATTTTGCCCCAAAATTGTTCGTGTTCTGTGTAACAGCATTTCTCTATAACATTATTCGTCCTTCCCTTGGATGTTGTTATAGAGAGACTGTATACTTGTGATAATACCTGTATTGACCCGGGTGAACTCATGAATAAGCCTGTGTATTTGCGTCCACCAATTCTGACTCGGAGGAATCGGATTCTCCGCCATCCAACGGCCACAAGCGAATTGGTAGAAATTCTCGCAGGGATTGGCGGAGAAATTTATTGAGCGCAAAAGGGCAAGTGCTGGAGAAAAATAATTAAAAATTAAGCGTTAATTAATTGGTTATTGTTAGCAAATGTTTTAAGTGATAAATTTTCTTCTTTGTGTGCAAAACTTACATGCATCGAGACATTCTTCCGTGTAACAAACGTCGGCTTGGACACCCCGGGGAGGCTTGGGGAAAGGCGACAAGGCCCGAATTTCCAGGAGTTTATCCACCTTGTCCGAGGACTTTCTCCAGAAATTATCCGTCAATCCTTTCTCGGGGAAATCGTCTTCGGATATTAAGCCGAATCCGGCCGCGGAACCCCAAAATATTCCAGCTAGAAGGAAGATTTTTAGTATTTCCATTGTGAAAAACCTGATTTTGTCGTGGTTCCTAATTAAGAAAAAATTTGAAGGTACTGCAATATTTGTTTTGATTGTCCGTATTTATATTGGCGCTCAAATGATTTCATCTCTGTGATCCAATTCCAGGGAATGGGTTGACAAACAGACTTTAAGTGCTTTTTAAACTCCACGCCTTTGTCCCGGGAGACCACAACAATCTATCCGTGGACCGCGCGGATTAGGATTTCCCAGGACTTGGAATTCGTAATCGCACTCGTTATATACATATAACGATATAATTATGTATATAATAGCTGATATATTATATATATACATATATGTATGTATGTTATTTATCGTTATGTTTATGTTCAGCAATCAAGTGGCTGATCAATCGTTGTTGAATGAATGGGTACCTTTACAGATTAGTACAGTCAGCTTGCTCTCTTGTAGACATATTTGTTATCAAGTGACAGGTCAAGCCTGGGCTAAAGAATAGCCTTACAAATTTGATGTCCATGCATGTAATCCATGCATGTAATGCATGCACAAAATTTTTAATTAGAAAGCCAAGTATTGCTGTCACGAGCAAGGTGAAATGTTTTTAATTACAGTCGATTCTCCCTATACCGACCCCCCTATAAGAGCATTTACTCTATAACAGCAATGCTGAATATCCCTACAGCTTTACCATGTAAAGTGCGCTCTCTATAAGAGCACCCCCTATAACAGCAGTTACTCTATAACAGCAGGGTATTTTCTTCCCACGGTCACGTTCCTCTCACTATAACAGGACTTTCTCCCTATAAGAGCATTAGCGCCTAAGTCAGGTATCCCTTCAACATTAACGTTTTCTCTATAACAGCACCGGAACTCTACACCAGCACAATTTCTTTCTTTTCTCAGTAAAATGTAAATATTTACGCTCAATTATGTAAATATTGTTAGAATTTGGAAAATTATCAAAGTTAAGCCTGAAAATAATCTTAATTAATTATTATTAATATTTTTTTTACTAATTCTCTATACCAGCAGTTCGTTATAAGAGCACTTTTTCTGGTGCAGATAGGGAGCTGTTATAGAGAGAGAGTTGACTGTATTGTCAATGGCTTTTCCAGCTAATCCTTCTCCAGCTAATACTTTCTCATCAAGGATGAGCCAAGTCAATTCATCTATAACCATGCAATGTATATTATTATAATAATATTAGTATATACATATATATACAAATATTAATTAATAATGTATTATTAAATAATATGAATTAATGAAAAAAAGTTGAAAAATTCGTAAAATATGAAAAAAATTGATTCATATTAATTAAATAGATGACTCATTTGCAAAACCAAATTTTTCGTTTTCCTTTTAAATGATCACAACTGGAATTAACATATATTTGGAATTTTTGTATGTGAAAAGGTAAAAAAAATGTCGATATACTCGTGCATTTATAGGCAATAATATTTACGTATCCATGCATAAGTAAAAGGATTTCAGAATCATTCATTTCCAAATCTATGTATATGTACAGTGGAGTCTCCCTATTAAAAGACTGTTTATAACAACATTTCTTTATAACAATGTTATTTTTTCAGCCCTTCGTACATATAACGCACATGTTTTACGTTCTAGTATATACCTATATAACAACTTTTCCCTTGATAATATTTTTCCCGTAAAACTGTATCAGTTCCTAAAATTTGGATGACGTAATGTATTTTTGCATGCAAAGTAAACGTGACAAATTTTGAGATATCCAAAATCAGGGACAGTAGCCTTCCTTTTAAATTGGTTACTTTATTTGTACGAGAGGACTGGTTCGCCCCAATTCAAAATTTAATGACTTTAACCGTTACATAATTTCTGGTTGCAGGAAAGTTCGATACAAATACTATAAAAACCTTGTATACAAATGAGAGCATGTCCTGACAATGAATCATATTGTGCTGTTTCGATGTATTAATTAAATTCGGAACATTACGGGAGGTAAAAGCAAACAAAGACGCTATTTTCTGCGATCACTGCTGAATCCGATTCGACCCGTCCTCTCTCTGCTTCCCAAGCGTATGCCTCCGACTCACATTCCAAATGGACTGCATCCTCTTCCGAAGATCCTGCGAGGGCTGGACGAAGAATTGGGTGAAGAAATTCCTCATTTTGTACCGGAATGAGACGCTAGACTGGACGCTGCTGGCGGAAACATTCCTGGATAATGACCCCAAATGAGCCGGTCTCATCGGTAATGGTGGCTTCTCCGAGGTTCCTGAAAGTTCTGGAGAAGACCTGGTCGTGGCGGGGGAATTTGGAAGGACTCCGGCGTTAGCCATGGCCGCAGAGATTTCATCGGGATTGGACGGGATGAGGCTTCCTCTTTCACTGATTTTGGCATTGAATGTCCGACGCGGTTTTGGCGGGGGCTGAGATTTTGAGCTGTCCGGGGATTTGTTGTCCTTGTTTCGGGGGACTTCTGGGGACTTCTGGGTCGGTTTAGCTCCTGTGGGATCTTCGGAGGTGGAGTTATTTACCGCAGAATTTTCTTCCGCGGAATTTTTTAAGGGCGGTTCCTTTATCATAGGCTTTTTATCAGCGATTTCTGCTGCCGAATTACTTAGCGCGAAGATATTTGGCGCGGAGTTTTTTACCGCGGAGCTATTTAACGCAGAGTTACTTCCCGCGAAGGTTTTTAGCGCGGAGTTATTTCCCGCGGAGTTATTTAGCGCAAAGTTATTTGGCGCGGAGTTATTTCCCGCGGAGGTTTTTAGCGCAGAATTATTTAGTGCAGAATTATTTAGCGCGGGGAGTTTGCCGGCGGAGCTTCTGACGACGAATTTGTTTGCCGTAAAACTTTCGCCCGGGAATTGTTTTAACTCCGAATTTTCACTCGCCGAACTATTGGCCGCGACATTTTTCGGCATTTCATACTTCGCCCGCAGCGCCTCAATTCCCCGGCGCAACGTCCGGCGGGATTCACTGTGGCTTTGTTCCTGTAGCAACTGGAAATGGCGAGACTGCGCATTTTTCCGGGATTGACACTGTTTTAAGTAGCAATTGGCAAAAATGTCCCCGCAGCTCTCCTCCAGCTTCCCGACGTACTTCCGGATATTCTCCGGACTCTCAAGCTTCCGAAGATTCATATACACTTGCCGGGCCTCCTGGAAGCACTCCTGGAATTTCTGGTAGACTTCCTCATAAGAAAAATCGGGGGAGGGCATGATCTTCGTATTTAGAAAGTGCTCAAATTGCTCCCGAAAGACGTCAAAGGAGGTGAAGATGGCCATTTCATTCCGCATCACCTGCTGAGATTCCGCCAGGGACATCACAGCCGGAAATTGGGAGGATGATTCCTCGCACAGAAGAGCCCACAACCGGATTTGCTCGTTCAGCTCCCAGCCCTTCACCATTCTCCCATTAATTCGCTTTGGGTGAAGGAAACTGTTGTTCCCGTCGCTCAAATTAAATATTAGTTGCGCTAAGGTCCGAAAATTGTCCAGAAAATCCGAATCCGGCGGGTTATTTAGGGGATCCCGGATAAATTCCTTCCCAGGAAAAGGCATGAGGAACATCTCCGTCCGAGGGAACTTCTTCAGGATTTCCTTGCGGATGACCCGATTCTCCAGGGGAAGTTCCACCACTGGAGAAAAGCACTGCTGGAAATAGTTGTCCTCGTACGGGACCTGCGCGGAGGGGGACGAATAGTGACGGCCCAAAGGGAATTCCTGGACAAAGGAGAAATCCCGGACGAGGAGCAACAATAACGGCATGGGGACGTCCGTGGCCGTCTGATCCGCGATGACTTGGGCGTAGCTGGAGAAGAACTGGATGTTCTGGAGGAGATTCTCCTCCACCTGACACTTCACATTGTAGATGAGGACGGAGGAGAAGAGCGTGCTGAGGGCGAAAATCACCGCATTTTGCTTGAAGGAACTGCTGTCGTCGAAGAGCCCTTGACAGTCCAGGAAGAGAATTGCGAGGGGTCCATGTGGCCTTGTCTGGATAATCAGGGGCTCCGAATACAAAAGGATGCCCCGGGTACCGGCATCTCCAGGTTTTTTCCTTTCTGGAAAAGGCCCTGACCAGTCCACAAAATGTCCGGTCAGATGAAGAATGAAGCGATTAATGATGGAAGATTTCCCCTCTCGACTGCCTCCATTCAGGGAAATTACGACGATTGGGAGGTCCTTGACCTTGTCCAGCACGGAGGTCACCACGTGCGTCCGGATTCGAACGGATGTCTCCGAGACCTCCACGAGCTGGACGGCTTCGCCGGGGTAAGACATGGCCAAATTAATCCTGGAAAAAAATTAAAAATCGCTTCAATTTACAAAATAAAGGTAGCATTTAAAAATATAATTTGCAATTAAAAAATATAACTTGCATCTAAAAATATAATTTGTATTTAAAAAATATAACTTGCATCTAAAAATATTTTTGTATCTATTTAAAAAATATAACTTGCATCTAAAAATATTTTTGTATCTATTTAAAAAATGAAGTATTAAAGATAATGATTGTAAATTGTAATTGTAAAAGCTATGAACTTACCAAGATTGACCTCTGGATAATATTTTTCTCCAAAAAACTGTTTAATACTGATATTTGAATCTCCCGCGGTTTTTGAATGAAGCATTCTCCTATTATTTTAACGGACCAAAAAACGACTTATTTCTGAGGCTGACAGAGCAAAAAAAAAAAGGTTGGATGAATTTATGCATTTCAAATGCAAATTATGCGAGGACATTGTACAATAATATATGTAAACATACTTATTACGTGTATGTATACGTGATGTATGAATATATACATATATATATATATATATGTGTGTAATGTAATACGTAATTGTGCCTATATGAAAGTGATAGTTCCCAAGCGGGTTAAGTTGAATATTTTCAATTTGAATTTTTTTCATGAAGGTATGTGTATGTGGTTTAATTTTTAATTGGAGCTTTTTTCTTTGCCATTTTGAGAAGTTGTTGCTGGATGAAATTTTTTTTTTCAATTATTTTATTCATTTATATTTATAGAATACATTAAAAAAGGAAATACCATAGAGATGGCCAAAATAGTTTAGTTCCAAGTGCCAATTTTACAAAATACAGATACATTCAAAGATTTAAATTACAAATTTTCAATTACATTCGATTGCTCCCCAAGTAATTAATTACAAATTACAATTTTAACACAAAAACACAAAAACAAGTCGAACACAAAAAACAAATGATAAAATACAACATTAATAGTTAGTTATAGTAATGTATTGAAATACGTATTTTAATTACAAAATACAAATAATTGTGTTGAAAATACGTATTTTAATTACAAAATACAAATAATTGTATTTAAGCTACAAATAAATGTATTTTAAATACGTATCAAATGCGTATAAATTTGTATTTTAGGGCGCAATCAAAAAATTACAAATTGTATGTTATTTTGCCTTGGTACACTTCTAAGTTACAAATTACGGCAAAATATGTACTTCCAAAAAATCCCGTGTGTTTAAATACAAATTACGAAATACATGTAGAAAATATCTGTATTTGAAAATACAATTACAAAATACAAAAATATATTTGAAATACGATGTTTTGGCCAACTCCGGGAAATACTTTCTCAGCTGTCCAGAAACTTTGTCAAATGAACTTAAACCGTTTGAAAACTTTATTCCTCATATGCATAATTGTGTTCTGGGTAATATGAGCAAAAAGATAGTAAAGCTGGGCAGATAAGAGATAAAGAATGACGGAGAGTGGAAGGTCAAATAATAAGCACAAATCCGTTGGCAAAAGCGGCTTATCATCTCCAATTCCATTAAAAACAGTGCACGGCCCACGCGTGACCCACATTATGGGCATGTGATACAAAGTCAGAGAGGGACTGACATAAGATCAGCGCTAAATTTAAAGGCCATAAAATAAAATTAATTAGAGCTAATAACACTAATAATTAGCTTGATGAGTATGTGATGCATTCATTAGCAGTAAATTTGATGGGGATAAAGTGATAACTGTGCAGATTTTTTTTCTTTTCCCAGCATATTTTTTCCAAGGATATTTCTCTTCAATTTTTTGCTTTTCTTTTTGAACAAAGGCACAGGAAATTCCTGGAATTAATACTGTATATTATGTTTCTCCATTTTTAAATAGACCATCAATTATGCCCAGTTATCATTATCGGGATCACTCTTGAGATTTGGTGGCCTCTACACGGATCTACGGAGCTCTCAGCTTGTACAAAAAAAACCTTTTGAAATGGTTGAAATTCCCTGATCAACTCCCCTTGAGATTCAGAATAATGCATTACAAATAGATAAATGTGGATAATGTATTATTAGCAGCATTCAAATGAAACTTAAATTACGTTGACAGCTACTTAAAGTACATTGATTATAAAAATGAAGGTTTTGAATTATCTCTAATTACGCATTTGCACCTGTAATTGTATTTAGTGGGCAAAAATAGATAATTAACGGCCCAGTTGTTTGCTCAGCTCTCCCGTGCGTCTTTGTGCCTAGCGGTGGTCCTACATTTTAATTTGTTTTTAAAGTCCGGACGAAAATTAGACGAAAATGGTAAAGGATAAGGAGCCGATCTTGGAGACGCCGTACAAGGACGTCCCACCTCCAGAATATGAATGGAATACCTTGGTGGAGTTTCTGCTGGAGAAAGCGGAAGAGAATATCCAGCTTGGGAAATCTAATTGGATTGTAAGACATTGATTTTTTTTCTGGAAATTTAATTGGCTACAATTTTTTTTTTTTGAATTATTACATTGGATTTTTTTAATAATTATTACAAGGATTTTTCTCTTTGACAATTTTACTTTAATTATTACAATTGTACCTTAATTATTGCGCATTCGTAAATACATAGACGAACACCGTCACTGGAGAGGCCTTGACATTTAAAGACATTGACCCGATGTCCCGGAAGGCGGCCAGTGCTATGGCCAGGCGCGGGATGAAAAAGGGAGACATTGCCCTGTATTTGACGATGGACGTGACCAAAATTTATACGACTCTCCTGGGAATCTGGCGCATCGGTGGGATTGCTTACTCTTCTTATCCGGAAGACACCTACGGTTGGTTTTATTTGTTTCCAGAACATTCGGCAAAAGCATTTATCCTGCCAAAATACGTTATCCGTAAAAGAAAAATTTGCTTGTAGCAACAATCGGAAATTCTTTCTATATAGAATATATAGAATATTTTTTTCCAGATTTTTTTTTTACTTTCTTTATGCAAACAAATGCTACGTATTTCAAAGATTTATTTTCCTCATCATGTATTTCCTTAGCTTTCCGCTAATATACTTTATTTTCCAACAATTAATTATTATTACTAACAAATTCAGTTCCACTTAAGTTTTCATTTTTCGGCAATCTTTTTCATAATTTTGATTCCTTTCATTGGGGAATTTTGATTCCTTTTATTGGAGAATTTCATTGCGTAATTTTGATTCCTTTTGTTTGGCAACATTTCGTTCCATAATTTTGATTACTTTTTTTTTTGCAAAATTTTGTTCCATAATTTTGTTCTTTTTTTGCAAGTTTCCATAATTTTTCATCATTTTTGGCAAAATTTTCTTCCATTACACATTATGATTCATATTTTACATCTATCCATAATTTTTATTCGTTTTTGTGTTTGCAAAATTTGTTTCCATAATTTCGTTTTATTTTTTTTGCATATTTACATGTTTTTTTCATATTTCCATTATTTTGTTTCATATTTTTCAGTATTTCTTTCCATAATTTTCTTTATTTTTTTCAAAGTTTCGTGTCATAATTTTGTTTCCGTTTTTCTCAAAATGTCTTTCCATAATTTTGTTTCAGTGTTTTGCAAAATTCCGTTTCATAATCTTGTTCCAATTTTTTGCAAAATTTCGTTTCATAATTTTGATTCATTTTTTTTTTAATTTCTTTCCATAATAAATATGTTTTTCTTTTACAAACGGTTAGCTTCCATGGAACTTATAATTTATCTTTACAGAAGAAAATACTTTGCAGTGAAACATAATTTTTCCCCAACAAAATTTTCTCCAATGGATAAATACAAAATGTTTCCTATCAATATTAAGTCTATAATAGTACTGCAAAAAAAATTAAAAGTACATATGTTGTTTGCAAACAGATACATTGGTGGACCGTTTGGTGAAGACCAAGGCCAAATGGATTTTATGTGACCCCATGTCCGTGGCTCAGGTGCAAAAAGCCGTGGCTGAGGTGGGATGGCCCGTCGAAATTATCGTTTTTGGTGAAGTGGACGGCTGCGTGTCCATTGAAGAGCTCTACTACGACGATGGGAAAGGTAATTATCATTAAACACAAATCCCACCACGTATAAATACATATTTATATGCATATATCCAATAGTTCCAGCTGATAAGTTATATAGTGTTTATTTATAATTCTCTGGGTTATCACCAAGTTTACGTGTTAACCCGGATACGTCGCACTTGTGCAACACCCTGGGTATACCTTTTTGTCAGGGCTAATTAGTCACAACCGGCCCACGTCATTATTGACACTTAACACTTGAAACATTAACATGCACATATCGGTAACGACGCAAATGTGATTGTCTTAATGGAGCATTTTAAGAGGAAATGATCATTAATTAACGCTCTCTGGAGATGATCACATTAGATTCTTCACATAGATTATATTAATTAAATGTTTGTTCAGTAATATTATTATTAATTAAAATATATTAATTAAATATGTACCTATCATTAAATCATATGTAAACCAAATATTCCAGCTTGCCCTGACACTCCCGTGGGTCAACTGGATGACCCGATCCTTATCCTTTGCACGAGTGGCACGACGGGGAAAAGCAAGGGCGCCATCTATACCAACCGATGTATCCTGGCCTTTTGCTTGGGAACGGCCGGAATCCCGTATTTTGCCGCTCCGTCTTTGATTGCCACCAGATGCACCCACGTCCTGGGGTGTTTCTTCCCCGTCCGCACCATCTTCACCGGGGCCTGGTCCCTCATGATGCACCAAATCACGAAAAAGAATATTTTTGAGGCCGTGGACAAGTACAAGGTAAAAAGAACTAAAGAACATCCATTTGCGCCTCAAAATATCAATTATTTGAAAAACAAATTATTATTTGACCTTAAAACGGTAAATTGGCTCCTCAAGGCATATACATATGTTACCTTCAAAAGATTAATTAGCGTCCCAAAAATCATTTATTAGACCTCAAAAACCTTAATTAACGCCTCGAAAAGCATTTCTTTGGCCGTAAAAGTATTAATTAGCGCTTCAACGAGCATTTATTTGACTGTAAATATATTAATTTGGTGGCTAAACAAGAATTTATTTTACCTAAAAAAATTAATTAGTGCCTCAAAAAGCGGTTATTTTGACTTGAAAAGATTGATTATCGCCTCAATAAGCATTTTATTTGACTTAAAAAATTGATTAGTGTCTCAACAAGCATTTAGTTGACCTTCAAAAAATTAATTAGCTCCCCGAAAAGCTTTTCATTAACCTTTAAAAATTTATTGGCGCCGCGAAAAACTTTTAATTAACCTTTAAAAATTAATTGGCGCCGAGAAAAACTTTTATTTAACCTTGGAAAAAGTTAGCGGTGCGAAAATCTTTTATTTGACCATTAAAAAACTTGCGCCTCTAAAATACCTTGATTCTCGCATCATTGCAATGGCATTATGGAAAATTCGAATGTGTAATATTCTTCTTCTTTTGTTGGAATGACTTAAATATTTACCAAATCTGAAACTTTTTTCAGCCGATCTTGGCCTTCGGATTCCCCACATATCTCTCCTTGCTGGTGACGGATCCGGAAGCGGCAAACTATGACCGGTCCTCCCTGGAGCTAATTTGCACGGGCGGGATCGTCTTGACCCCACAGTATTATGAGCTCATGATGACCTTGCCCAACATGCAGAACGTGCTCAACGGCTACGGCATGACGGAGTGCGGGGTTATGACGACGACCGTGGATTTAGCCAGGTCAAAAACGGGCATCGTCATGATCAAGAACGTCCCATACCTCTCCGTGGGTTGTCTCTACCCGAATTCCTCCCTGAAAATCCTGGACATTGAAACAGGAAACACGTTGGGGGTGAACCAAACGGGAGAAATCGCCATTAAGAGCCTCATCCAGTCCGTGGGCTACTGGAAGCAGCCGGAAGAGACGGCGGCAGCCTTCCAGGATGGCTGGCTTCGGACGGGGGATTTGGGTTACTACGATGACAATGGCTACATTTATGTGGTCGATCGGATCAAGGAGACTTTTAAGTATTTTAATAACCATGTAAGTACCAAATCCCGGATACATTCAGAATTTCTGAGCCAAACGGCAAAAATATTTTAGGAAAAAATTCTGTTCTCACAGGTTTCCCCCGCGGAATTGGAAGAGATTATCCTGAGGCATCCAACGGTGGATGAAGTCTCCGTTTTCGGAATTCATGATCCGGAAGGAGGCGACCGAATCCCAAGAGCAGCGGTTGTACTTAAGCCTGGAGAAACAATTACTCCCGAACAACTTCGTCAATTTGTTGACGGTATTTACAATTGACAATAATACGAAAGAATATTGCTTTCACGTGCAAAACTAGGGGTAAATTAAAAGTTGGTAATTTTCTGGTAATTAATTTTTTTTTTCTGATGATTTCTTTTTTCAGAAAAAGTTGCATCCTTCAAGCAATTACGCGGAGGTCTCTATGTAGTTCCAGCGTTGCCAAGGGGCAAGACGGGGAAAGTGACGCGTGCGTTGGTGGCACAAATGAAATTTGAATCATAGTCAAATCATAGTCAAATTTTGTCAAATATAATAAATATAAGCCGTTAAATAAAAACATCAATTAAATTAGAATTATTTAGCAGCAATAGATTTAGTTATACGTATTGGAAATGTTAAATAACTCGTTTGAGGGTATATAAGATGCTAACTTGCTAACTGAGAAACAATAAACAGGACGCATACACATTATTTACACATCAGTTTTACAACAATTTCGATGTTTATACGTTAAAAAACAATTTCCAACCACGGACATTTTCTATGTTAATTGATATACAGATACCTATGTGTTAATACGTATGTATTCAAAATTTACTAAAAGCTACAAATTAGAGGCAAAATCAAGCAAAATCAACATTTTCAAAATGACTAAATTAAACTGCACATTCATCTTTACGGAGTTATGTAATATGGTTTAAAGGGAATAAGTATATAGTTGCTGTGTCTGTGTCTGTATCGACATTCAATTTCCGAGTTTCAATGTGCAAACATTTTGATTCACGCGATTTTATTGATTCATTCGGAATATCAAACAAAAATACCAGCACCACCTCATTAGGCTTTTATATAGGCGAAAAAGTTAGGAAAAACAATAAAGTCATAACAATTGAATCATCCAAATCCACTAGAACTATTTTGATGAACTATAAATAATAAATTCCTGAACAAAGGTCAAGAGTTACGAATATAAAAATCACCTCCCGGAACTCCTTATATTATGCTTTCATTAGAGTTCATTTGTCTCTCTATACGCTAAAGCTCGGAGCTTGTGAGAACAAGAATAAAAATCGATTAGTAGGCATATGTATACTCAATACTCACAGAATACAGACTTTCAACTACGCTCGCTAGAATGCTGTCACTAGAATGTTGTTAAGTATACTTAATGTTATTACGATTCGATATTAAAAAAAATAAAAACAACGATTGTTAAAGTTGGGAACAACTTGAAATGTAAAATCGAGACCAATATTGATATGTTCCAAAGTACTTTTTTTTCAATTTGTAATGGTCCCTAATCCGACTCAGTGGGGATGGGCTTTGAGATCCGTGATTCGTAGAAGGAAATGACGACCTGGGGACATTTTTTGTTGGCTTCCCTCGCCGGAATCAAATCCACTTCATCCGAACCCGTCCACTTGATGAGGTAGCACAATTCTCCTGGGGTGTCCGTTGCCCCCAAAATCTGCTCCGGCTCCAGCTCCCGGGCGAAGCCCACCAGTCTTTTCTGAATTCCGAAGATCATACAAAAACCATTTCAATTTTCAATTATTACATTCTTTGGAAAAGCACCAGTTTGGAGGATCGTGAAGATTTGTTTTTACCTTTAAGTATAGTATCACCAATAAAAAACATGGATTAATCTAACCTAAATAACTTCACCAAACATCAAAACCTAAACTACATAACCTAATCTAACTGCAATATCTAAACTAAATAACCAAATATAATCTAACTGTAAAATCTAAACTAAATAACCAAACCTAACCTGACCTAACTGCAAAACCGAAACTAAACCTAATCTAATAACAAAGCTTAAAACTATAAATAACTATGGACCTAAAATTAAATCAAAACATATGTTACTAAATTTAATTATACAAACCTCCTTATTCGGCGCCTCATGACCCGTCTTGGTCAAGCCAGATGACCTCTGCTTATTCTTCGCGGGTCTCCGAGTCGAACTGCTCATCGTTGTTTGCCGGCAAATATAGATTTATTGATATTTCGTGATATGCCCGAAATATTGATATTTCCTATCAAGCCGATGGAAGATCCCCCAAAAACTTCCCCGAAATGTGTCAGTCAGTCTGTGGAAAAAGAAATTATTAATCAAATATATTTTCTCCTTAATTTGAACACTTTCAGCTTATCGATCCCGTAATGCCTTTAATCGTTATCCTTAATTCTTGAAGACCTGGAAGAATTCTGACCCAACAATCAATTCAAGCGGTTCAGTGAATTAGTGCGAGTTATTGCTGATATCCTCTTTATCTAGGGTATGCATTAACTATTAAAGCAATAATAGGAAATTAGCAATATGTTTTTGTTGAAGCAACACGAAAAACGGCACAAAAGAAATAAAATCAGAATAAAAGACACGACGATTGCAGAGAAAAAAACAAAAACAATTGAAATATAAGGCTTACCCCACTTGTATGTATTTGAATGGGTATTGTTGACCAACAATGAACGCCTTATGCTGAGAACAAAGGCCGAATCCAACAAAATTGAGAAGGGCGACTGGGCCAAAAAAAAGGCGGGAAAATCTTTTGTCCAAAAAATAAATAAACCCCGACGTGTTGCTTCCTAACACGCTCTCAATACACTGACAGCCCTCGCTCAGCCAGTGCTTTTAAAAAGGGTTAAACATAATGACAAAATCGAAGAAGCAGTCTTGCAGTGGAAATATTTACTTTTCCCTTCCGCCTGTAGATCGTTGGATTCTCCATGGACAGAAAAAAAAAACGTACGTGCCGTAAAGGACAACAAACAAAGTGCTTTTATTCTGCATAAAAGCCTCTATTGTATGATGATGACACGATAGTCGTAATAACAAGTATTTTTTCCCTCTCCTTGGCAGGAGGCATGGCAAAAGACAGACATTCGCACAGTGCGGAGCATTCTGGGGCTTCACAGACATGGGAAAAAAGGGTTGAAAGGGAATTGTGTGGAGTGCCTTACAATATTGTATAGGATGGGAGCTGATAAGGAACGAGGACCGAGAGAGGAAAAAGGGAATTATAGACACATTTTTATGTACCTATCAATTTAATGGGCATAAAGAATATATTATACAATTGCTGGATCCAAATAGTCATGGCGTTTGCCATGAGATGTCACACAATTACTACGGCCTTTACCTTTCTTGCATGAAATTTCAAAAAAAGGATTCTTGAAGACGTTTAAAATACGTGCAAACGTTGAAAATACGTCCAATCGTTCAAAATACGGGCAAACGTTCAAAATACGGGCAAACGTTCAAAATACGGGCAAACGTTCAAAACACGTGCAAACGTTGAAAATACGTGGAAACGTTCAAAACACGTGGAAACGTTCAAAATACGTGGAAACGTTCAAAACACGTGCAAACGCTCAGAATACGTGCAAACGTTCACAATACGTGCAAGCGTTGAAAATAAGTGGAAACGCTCAAAAGAGCGACATTATAAATTATAAATACGACATTATAAATTTTAAAATTATAAATTATAAATTATAAATTATAAATTACGACATTATAAATTTGGAAAAATATTTTTACTACCACGACCTTGTATGTACAGTGGAGTCTCTTTATAACAGCATCCTATATAACAACATGTATACCGTTAAAAAATTCGTTATAACGTCAGGAAATGTACGCCGCTGTTATACAAAAGCATGTTAAATTTGTTTCATATATGGCAGCATTATAACCAAAAATCTCGTTATAAAAGCATCTGGTTCCATTGGGTGTTGTTATAACGAGACTCCACTGTATGTATGTTTTACGTTGTTGTTTCTTCGTTTATATTACGTTTTACTCCTTTAAAATTCCCTTTTAATTTTTTTTCTTTTCAAAGGCAACCCAGTCTCCGAATGCCCCGGATTGGCGGTTCGCAGGTTATTTGATAACGCAGAGGAGATTTATTAAATAATTTCAAGGTGTATAAATAATTTAAAAATTATAGTGCAAATTTTTTATTAAAAAGTTTGTATTTTAGCAGCATTTTAGCTTTTAGGTGCATGCTATGTGTGCTATTATGTAATTATATAATTGTATAATTATACAGTTAAATACAGGAATGACACCCGGAAGGATAATAATTAAAATTCGGATCAAAATACGTGTTTTTCTTATTATGAATACAAAAACTTTCGAATATCTAATAGAATATAAATTATTATTCCGATACAATTTTATTAAAATACTCCGGCATATGAATAATGTACACTTTAAAATACTTTCCGAATACTTTTTAAAATTGGTTTATATTGCAATTTGACATTCGACGGTAGAATACTTTTTTTGTAAACAAGCAACCAATGAAGGCATTTTTACATATACCAATAAAGTATTGGAATGCCTATGTCAAGTTTTGAATACTTTGAAGTTATATTTGTAATTAGTAATTATAAATTTTAGTTAAAATATTATGCTGAGAATTAGTTTCCTTCCTGATCTTATTCTTTATTTGCTAACTTCCTATTTAAAAAATACATATACGCATATATGTATAGTTGAAAAAAATACGGATTTATTTATAACTTGAATGTCTGCCTGTGGAAATCAGTATGTATATGCTGTTAGATTTGACAATAAAGCAATTACAAATTACAAAATTGTCTAAAATATGGATGCTTTTTCCGATTAAAATACTGAATGAATATATGTAATTCCGATTTAATCGAATACCTATTCGGATGTCATGCCTTGTAGTTAATGTCCATTAAACGACTATAGGCGTTATATTCTTGCAAAAAAGCCAGAGGCGTTTTTGCCATTTTTGCATTTCTGGTGTAAAAGCAAGAATTGAACTATATGTCATCGGATTCCCGCGCAGGCTCCTCGAAATATCGATGGAAGAAATCCCCGATTCGCTTTAATAAAGCTTTCTCCTGGCTTTGTAGGTCTCCGGGCTTGGCTAATATGTCTACATCAGTCTCATGGCGGGAGTTTTCTAAATTGTTCCTGGTTCTGTTGGGGAAATCAAAGCTGTTGTGAATTGAATTGTTGGCTGCAGAGAATGAACATAAGTTCCTGGCCGAATCCTGGAGTTGTGTTCTAAGAATTTCAGACTCACAGTCCGGAAGAATTTCGTATGGATTGAGATCATCTAAAATCTCTTGCTTCCCCTTCATTTCATTCTGCCAGGAGACGCTGCGGGCATAGGCGGGACGTATCCGCTTTTCGGGGATATTCAATGCCGACGTTCTCGCATTTGTCTTGGCACAATCCTTTGAGGGGATTGCACTTGCTCCAAAGTCATCCTGGTAGCCCTGAGTATCTTCTGGTGCATCTTCTGGATTAATGGAGAAACTGGAGAATGACTTATCAGCCCGATTCAGGAAGGAAGGGACACTTTTGCTGGAATTAAGTCCTGTCCTTTCCCCTGGCATTCCCCCATTATTTTTCTCCAAAGATAATCTGCTGGCCCTCAACCGTCTGCATAAAGACTCGGAAGAGACAGCCAGGGAATCTCCCAAGGAAATAGTGTCCATGTCACTCCCGTCCCAATCGGAATCTTCTTCAGAAAAGATCTGGAAATGAGCTCGCTGGACTAATTGCAGGTAATAGTGTTCAAAAATTTCCCGGCAGGATAACCCAATCTGGACATATCCGGGAAGATTTTTCCCGCCATAATTGTTTTTGTACGCATCTTCAGCATCGGCCGCATATCGGGAATATGCTTCCTCCAGACCCTCCGCGGACAAATTGTCCAGGGGGGTTTGCTGGAGAAATTGGTCAAACTTGTCCGTGAAGATATTGAGGGCATGAAGGCGAGATAATTCGCTTCTCATGATGTCCCGGGATTCTTCTGGAGTGTGAATGTCCGGCAATTTGCTGATACACTTCTGGCACATGTCAGTCCAGAGGTCAACTTTGTCCAGTAATTCCTTCCCAGTAATCTCCGTCCCGTTGATCGTCTTTGGTTTCAGAAAATCCTCAACCATTAATGTTACAAACTGTTGCATGTGCTGCAAAAACTCCGTTTCCGGCGGACATCTGAATTCCATGATTTTTGCGTCAGAAAAAGGCGGACAGCTGGAGTCCATGATAAATTGTTTTCCAGGAAAAGGCATAAGATACAGCTGGACAGATGGGAATTTCCTCAGGATTTCTTCCCGAACCAGTTTATTTTCTTCCGGCAAAACTTCGGGAGGTCGGAAACAATCCCGAAAATAATTCCTCGCGTCAAAAGTCCCGTTATCTGGAATGCTGGACTCAGAATGAAGTCCCAGACTGTACTCAAAATCCAATTCGAATTCCCGGACAAGGAAGGTCAGCGGCGGAAGACCTTCCTCCGCCTCCTCCTGATCCTGAATGGCCTGGGCGTACATGGAGAAGAAGTGGATGTTCTGGAGGACGTTTTCCTCGATCTTCGTCTTGGTGTTGTAGATCAGGACGGAGGAGAATAAATTGCTCAGTGCAAAAATCACCGCATTCGCCTTGAAAGTTGTCTTGTTGTCGAATAGTCCTTGGCAGTCCAGAAGCAAAACGGCTATTTCCTGGCCATCCTTCCGAGTGATAAAAAAGGGTTGGGAGAGCAAATTAATTCCCACAGTCTCCTTCTCTCGCCCACTCCGGAAGTGGAACATCTCCTCCGGATCCAGGGATGTCTCCTCCCATCCGGAACGTTCCTGGGCTTTGAAGTAGCGGATGAAGAAATTTAGGGCGTAGGATTTCCCTTCTCGGCTGGACCCATTCATGGAGAGGATTGCCACCGGCCGGTTTCCCACTTGTTCCAACACGGCCTTGAAGCCCTCCGTGTTGACCTTGAAAGAACTTCCATTTATTTCCAAAATTTGTATCACTCCCATGATGCCTTTTTTTTACCGGCAAAATACATGTGTCTGGGCTGAATTTAAATAATCAAATGGCAGAAGCAATGTGCATCACACTCCCCAATAATTAGCTCATTTGTTGCTCCATTCTTAGCAATTTGTTCATTCTGATAAAATTATGAGTAAACCCGTCCAGAAGCTTATCGCTATTAGTGTGAGTAAACCCACAAGTAATATATATTAAATTTTGTGTTTGGGAAACAGCATATCGTAATGCATGTTTCATAACACACATGGGGAATGCCTAAATACAAAATTTTCCGCTATATCTACGCAACTTTTTTTGCCACTATTTTTATTTCATTCCAATACTGACCAAGTGATTCGTTTGTGTTTAAATGCAATGCAAGTTATGGGCATTTTTTATCATTGTGGATAATGTTTTCAGTTGCGAGTGTGATTATGTCCATTTTTGTAATTTCAGTATGTAATTTGTTAAGTACTTGCGGATGATCGTTGCTGAAAAATGAAATACATTTTTTTTGCCTGTCGAAACAATGTGATTCCTCTTAAAGCAGGCATAGTAAAACAAAATGATAACACCTTTTGCGAAATTTGCCAGACATCAGCATAAAAATGTTTACATTTACTTCAGGAAATTTTGGAGTGTCTGTGATTAAAAAATAAACAAGCAATGCAATTGCTGATTGCTCCAGACACTCATTGCTCGCATCATTCGTTATTAAAGGATGGATGAATCCAGAAATTCGAGAACACAGAAATTAGAGCAAACATTTATTTTTTTTTTCAAAAGATCTTGCAATTTTATTTTACTCCAAAAAATGTTTCCCTGTGCCTGAACAAAACGGAAAACTGATATTGCGGCTGTTTGTAAATTGCTGAATTGTGGAGTGAATGTGAACATTTTATGCATTAAGGCTGCGTGGAGATTACTTTATCCTTGATGTCCCTTTTAAGAAATTCGCCAGACATCAGCATGAAAATGGTTACAGTTGCTTTATAGAATTGTCGAGCGTCTGCGATTAAAACTAAACGAACAATGCTGCTGCTGCATGCTTGCGGTGCTCATCATTCAGAGAAATGTGTAAGTTTTATTCGGTGGAGTGTCATCCCATTTACGTAACAAGGAAAAACAGTATATTTTGCATGGAATCGAATTTTGGGATTACAGTGGAATCTCTCTATAACAAGTCTCTTTATAACAACAATTCTCTTTAACAACCTTATTTTTCCAGCCCTTCGTACATGTAAGGTGCATACTTGCATACCTATTTAATGTTCTATATAACAACTTTTCTCTGTAACAATATTTTTCGCCCTTTCATTCAGAGTTGTTATATAGAGACACTATAACAACTTTCTTTATAACAACATTGTTTTTTCCGCCCTCCGTACATATAAGTTCCATGCAAGGTCCATATTTAATGTTTTATATACCAACTTTTCCCTGTAACAATATTTTTCGCCATTCCCCTTAGTTTTGTACTCCACTGTAGTCCGAATAATTCGCGTGGAAGGTCACAGGATGTATCCTTAGCCCAAATTACAGTCAATTCTCTCTATAACGGTTTAGCAAAAAGCAGCCAGAAAGACCGTCATAACGAATAACCGGTATAAGGAAAACCGTTAAAAAACGGTGTTAATGGCGGGGGATTCGAAATGACTGAAAAACCGTTACAGCGTGTGAGGGCGTGGCCTAAAAACCGTTATAGCAAAAAGGAATTTATGGCAGGGATTCAGAAATTTGAAAAAACCGGCATAGCATGTGTGAGCCTGGCCTAAAACTGTTATAGCAAAAGACATTTATTGGTCGGAGATTCAGAGCTTCCCCGATATAACGAAAAAACCGTTATGAAATAACGGTTATAGAGGAAGATTTTACTACTGAAATGGTCTCGGGTGGGTTTGTGAACACCGTTGTTGTGCGAAAACCGTTATAAGGAGGTCCGTTATACATGTAATCCTATATAATTCAAGTAGTAGTGCTTGAAGAGATCATTCGGTGGAAAGCCAACCCATATGTATTAGATAAGTTTATTTGATAAAAATTTTGCATTATTTATTTTGCAGTTCACTATTATATTATGTAATCACTCGAAAGATGGCCGGGTTCTAAAGATGGCCGGTTTCTAAAGATGGCCGGGGTTTTTGGCTATCCGCGCGTAGAGATAGCCGGGTTCTAAAGATGGCCGGGCTTCCAAAGATAGACCAGCATTTCATTAACTGAATTTCACTACAATTTCTATGCCGTGAGATGCATATTTGCAAATGCAATAAGGCGGGTGACAGTTTTTATTGTTAGTTAGTTAGTTAGTTAGCTTATTTGTTCTCAATATGTATGCACAAATAAGACACATATTACCCAACGACAAGTTGGAGGTTGTGAAGACTTACTTGCAAATAACATGAACAATATATTACTTGACACTATTGTTGAGGACATCAATGAGTTGAGTGATACATGATTTTTTATACCTGTTGTATTTACAGCTAGATTTAACAATTAATGATTTCTTGTGCAAGGAGTAATTACATTTATTTTTAAATTTAAATAACCAATAGTTGAGTCTCTGAGACTTCAACTATTGTTGTTCGAAAGCCGCGGGAAAGACAAACTAACTAATTTTCATTTGCGCAACGTGGGATTAAATAAAATAATTTAATCATCATGGGTAAAAGGCGTTCATTTAGTGTAAAACTTAAACTTGAGGCAATTAAATTTGCTGAAGATAATTCTGGAGAGGCTGCT
>JAQGBT010003013.1:0-21329 GCA_034698585.1 Disparrhopalites patrizii | reverse complement strand
CTCGCTCAGTTTCTCTTTGTTTCTTTTCTCTCTCTGTTTTTGTCGCTCGCTCAGTTTCTCTTTGTTTCTTTTCTCTCGCTGTTTTCCTTTCTTTCCTTCTCACTGTCTTTCATTCATTCATTTCTGTCTCTTTTCTCCCTTTCTGTATTTCATTATGCTTCCTTTTATCGCTCTGTACCTCTCTTTTTTCTGTCTCGCTTCCTGTTTAGTTTCTACCTTTTCTCTGTCTTTCTCTTTTGTAAATACTCTCACTCTGTCTCTCTTTCTGTTTCTCTTTTGTCTCTATTCTCTCTTTCATTCTGCTTCATTTCTTTAACTCTCTTTTCTTGTCTTTTCCCTCCCCCTGTGTCTCCATTTTTTCTCTCTCTGTCTTTCTGTTTTTTCTCTCTGTGTAACTCCGTTTTCTCTCTCTCTTTCTTTGTGTCTTTCTGTCAGTCTGTCTCTCTGTTTTTTTCTCTCTCCGTCTTTGTTTTCTCTCTCTGTGTAACTCCGTTTTCTCTCTCTCTCTCTCTCTCTCTTTGTGTCTCTGTGTCTGTCTCTGTCTCTCCGTTTTCTCTCTCTCTTTGTACCTCTCCGTGTCTGTCTGTGTTTTCTCTCTCCGTGTCTGTTTTCCCTCATTCTTTGTGTCGCTTGTTTCCCCATCCCAACCAAGCACACTCGTCACAATTTTGTTTTGATCCACTTAGCATTTATTCTCATATAAAGGGTTAGAAAATACAGAAAAAAAACTGTTTACGTTCACAACCCAACGGTGTTACCAATAGCGTGTGTACACACTGGGAGAAAAAAATGATTAAAAAAGGAATAACAGGCGCAAACACCAGATACGGCGGAGGTAAAAATGAGTGAAAAAAGAAAAAAATAGAGATGAGGGAGAGAGCATAACGGTCAAAAAGTCTTTGAGAAAAAAAGCCTTCTATTTCTTCTTCTTCTTCTTCTCTTTGCTCATTCATCCATTGAGGTTCATATCTATGCACTGAAGTTTGCACTACTTCTCCCATGTAATTACTCTTGTACTAGTCAAGAGTTCCCGTCCGGATGTGGCGTTTTGAACTGTACATGCACATTTAGCTCTTCTATAATGCTTGCTTTAGTTAAAGCCCCGTACAATGGAGAGGAAGGAGGCGAGACGACACCGTAGTGAGAGGATGCCTTTTTTAAATACTGCCCCACAACATCTTAGAATACGTAAGCCAACCCAACCATTAAATATTTAAAAAATTATTTTTCTTTTTCAGTATATATATTCATGGCTAAAATTATACTCATAATAATAATGACTCTCTGGCATGGGAGACAGCGCTGAGGGAAAGGGGACAGAAAGGATTGGGAACGAAGGAAGACCAAGCGGACGCAATGGGACAAAGGCGTGTGTAATGTAATCACAAAAATGTGGGAGAATCCTCATTCAAAAGAGATTCAATGACAGACAATAGACGGAAAGATATTCATAGGAGGACAACGACAACTGTAGAAGGGAGAAAATGGGAATATAAATAAAAATAAAAATAATACATAGAAATATAAGAAAAAAGCCAGCAAAAAAGAGATGAAACAAGCGGGAAAATCGTCTGAAAATGGAAGAGAAAACGGAGAAAGCGAAGAGAGAAAGGCGAAGAGACAAGAGGAGAAAGCAACGAGAAAGGAAAAAACAAGAGGAGAAAGCAAGGAGAAAGATTATCAGGGAAAAGTTGAGAATAAAAAAGGAAAGGAAAATCATGGGAAGAGAACAAATAAAAATTATTGCAAGAAAGAGACAAAATACAGCAATAAATGGAGAATGTAGGACGAGATAACAGAGAAGGAATGAAGAGACAGAGAGAGAAATGAGAAATAAACAGAAAGAAAGGATAAATGAAGCGGAAAATGACACAGAGAGAAAGGAGAAATAAAGAGAAAAATGACAGACAAAAAGGAGAAATAAAGAGAGAGAAATACGAAATCAGGGAAATAATGAGAGCAAAACGAGAGAGAAAGGAGAAATAAAGAGAACATGAGAGAGAAAGGAGAGAGAAAGAGAAAAATCAGAGAAAAATGGGAGACAGCAGAAATAAAAGAGAAAACTGAGAGAAAAATGGGAGACAGCAGAAATAAAATGGAAAAATGAGAGAAAAATGGGAGACAGCAAAAATAAAAGAGAAAAATGAGAAAGTATAAATCAAAAAGAAAAAGAAGGAATAAAAAGGAGAGAAAGTAAGAACAAAGATAGAGAGAAAGGAGGTATAAACAGAGAGAAGGAATAAATAGAGAAAGAGAAATTAAACACAAAAAAGTCTGAATAGAGTCGAACAAGATTCTAAAAATGAGAAAAGAGATGACAGAGAAAGCGAAACGGAAAAAGAACAAGAACTGTTGTTAATATCAACAAAGAAAAATGTGACAAAGAAAGCGGTGGGAATGGGAAAAAATTGGATAAGTAAAGAGCGAGAAAGACAAAGAAATTGAATACAGAAGAAAGAAAAAGGAAAAAACGAATGATAAAGAGCAAGAAAGAGAGACGTGAAAGATATTGATATATGAACTGCATACTAAGAAACCAAATTGTGGCTGCCATTGCTCCCAATTAGGCTAGCCCCATAAGCTTGGCTTGCCCTCAAAAAAAAAGAGAGACGAATATAATATCTATAAAAATATGTCCGTTTTGCATGATCAGGTAATAAGTCAAAGACAAAGAAAAAAATCCTCATTTCCCCCTTTTTTTTCAAGGTGCACCCACCATTCATTTGATATGCATCCTCACAATAGCAAAAAAAAAATCCCATGTTAAATGAGTCCAAAGAAAATCCTCTGAAATAAATCCCTTTTTTGTGATAATGTCCACCTAAAAGGAGGGAAAGAGGAAGGGGTAGTTGTTCTCAAATTAATTCGGTACATTGTGAAACATTAATTCTCAAGTTCTCATGTTTAACCTCACTTTATAATTCTGTTAATTCTTTTTTTTTCTCTTCCTTTTAATTCATCCCAAGAAAAAAAAAGAATCATAATAATAATAACTATAAAGATGTATGTATGCAATGTACATAAAAAAAATAAGGATGGATATGTGACCAACCTCGTCTTAAATGTGATTTGATGTCCACTCCGTCTTGCCAAGCACCAAGGGCTAGTCCGACAAAGAAGAGCTGTAGCAACTGCTTCATTTTAGTCTTTTCTCCATCTCCTACTATCTGTGAGGAAGAAGACAAAAAACAAAAGGTGAAGAGGTTCATTTAATTAGTTTTATCAAGTTCCCACATCTTACTTCATTCAATTTACAATGTTTTTTTTCTTTCTTTTATTTTATATTTTTTTAAACTACCAACAACAAAACAAAAGGAAAGAAAACCGTAAAAATACTGGTAATAGGACTTTTCAAAGGGGAAATTGCTGGCACGTACTTATATGCATTTTAAACCTTTTGTAACATTGTATTCAAATTTAAAGAGAGAGAGAGAGAAGGAAAAGCGAGAGAAAAAGAGGGGAACAGAGAGATGCAAACAGAAAATCATATAGAGAAAAAGGAAGAAGCAGAGAGAAAGAACGAGCGAGACAAACACAGACAAAAAAGAGAAGAATAAAGAGAAACAGAGAGAAAAACCGAGATAAAGAAAGATAAAAATAAAGAGAATGAAAAAGAAAAACAACGAGAAAAATTGAGAGAATGAAAGAGAAAAATAAAGAGAAAAATTGAGAGAATGAAAGAGAAAAATTAAGAGAATGAAAGAGAAAAATAAAGAGAAAAATTAAGAGAATGAAAGAGAAAAATAAAGAGCAAAATAGAAACATAAAGAACAAAATAGAGGAAGAAAGAGAAAAATAGAGGAAGAAAGGGAAAAATAGAGGAAGAAAGGGGAAAATAGAGGAAAAAAGAGAAAAAAAGAGAGAGAAAGAAAGAAAAATAGAGGAAAGCAGAGAAAGAGAGAGAGAAAGAAAAAGACAGAGAGAAAGACAGAGAGAGTGATAAACAGAGAAAGAGAGAAAAATAGAGAGAAATAAAGAGGAAAAGAGAAAGAGGAATAACGAGAGAGAGAAAAAAAAACAGAAGAAAAAGGAGACAGTGAGAGTAAGAAGAGATAGAAAAAGAGTAGACCGAGAAAGAAAAGGAGAAATCAAGAGAGAGAGAGAGAGAGAGAGAGCGGAAGAAAAAACGGGACAAAGAGAGAGAAAATACAAGAAAAAAGGAGACAGAGAGAAAAAACAGTAGGAAAGAGAGTAAACCGAGAAAGAAAAGGAGAGAGAAAGAGAGATTTAAAGCAAAACCCGATATAAGACACACACTTGCTCATTACTATAAATTCCTATTTAGCATATCTTGCACACACGTACAAATGCGTGTCTAAATACATACATATGTACATATCAAAGGAAGCTCCATACGTATTCAATACACATCCACACACAAATTGTCCAATGTACAGTTTTTTTCTTCTACTAAAACTGCTGATTTTTTTCTCCTTTGCTGCTTCTCTTCTTTGTGCCCCTTTGTACAAACACACTTTAAAAGATAAGTTTTTTTTGTTGGGCCACAAACACTATAAATGAGTAACTCAACACCGAACCAAGCCCTTTGCAAAAGAGGAACGTCTTGAAATGAGCTTAAGAGAAAAATGAAGAAGAGTAAAAAAAAAAAAAGATGCTTTGGTAATGGATGAGCCATGAATAATGTACGGTGGGAGAGCGAAAGAGAGAGAGAGAGAGAGAGAAAAGTGTGTTTAAAAGTCATAAAAAAAAACTCTTCCCCGCAATGCACACACATTGAAACAAAAGCTGGACTTGCAACATTGTATAACTAAAATAAATAACACGGACTCTCCTAATTAATGTCCTAAACAAACATCCCCAAAAATCTCATTACTTGCTTACCATTTACAATTTTAATGTGAGTTCCCAGCTCAGCCTCCTATAGTCCTTCACCTGCTTTCCCAACCATGTGATATATAGAGAAGGGGGAAAAATACAATTCGGACTTATGGCAATACACTATTTTTTTTCTTAGAACCTAGCTTGTGTATATATAAAAAAAAGTTTTTTTTCCTCTTCCAAGAAGGGCATCTGCATTTGTCATTTAACTCGCCCCCTAAAGGGTTTATAGACAAGGGGTACACCGTAGGAAAAAAGAAAAAATTATTACTAATACACATAAAATAAATCATGTGAGTGGGGGACTCTTTATGAGCAATGTATGTCGGACTTTTAGGATCATGTCTCTCTCTCTCTCTCTCCCTCGTTTCCATTCTCTCTCTTTCTTCCTCCTTATTTTCCTTTTACCTCTTTAATTTGGATTTTTCTTTCTCTTTCTGTTTCTGATTTTTCTTTCTCTTTCTGTTTCTGATTTTTCTTTCTCTTTCTGTTTCTGATTTTTCTTTCTCTCTCTGTTTCTGATTTTTTTCGTTCTTGATTTTTCTTTCCATTTTTGATTTTTTTTTCTCGCTCTGTTCCCTGTATTTTTTCTCTCTCCGACTTTGGTTTTTTTTGCACTCTCTCTCTCTCTCTGATTTGTTTGCTCTCTCTATATCTGCTGTTTTTGCATATCTCTTTGATTTTTTTGCACTCTCTCTCTCTGATTTGTTTGCTCTCTCTATATCTGCTGTTTTTGCGTATCTCTTTGATTTTTGTTGCTCTCTCTCTTTGATTTTTTGCTTTCTCTCTCACTTTAAATTCTGTCTCTTTGGATTGTTTCTTTCCATGTCTGTTTTTTTCTTTCTTTCTTGAATTTTTTCTTTCCATTTCTGTTGTTTTCTTTCTTGGATTTTTTTCTTTCCATTTCTGTTTTTTTCTTACTTTCTTGGATTTTTTCTTCTCATTTCTATGTTTTTTGCTTTCTTTCTTGGATGTTCTCTCTCTATTTCTGATTTTGTTTCTCCCTATTTCTGATGTTCTCTCTCTATTTCTGATTTTCTCTCTCTATTTCTGATTTTCTCTCTCTTTCTTACTTTTATTTTTCTCTCTCTTTCTTGGATTTTGTTGTCTCTCTTGGTCTTGAATTTTTTCTCGCAATTTCAGATGTTTTTCTCGTCTTTTTCTCTCTCCTTGCTTTTGACTTTTTCTCTCTATTTTTTGTATTATTTTGTCCCTCCTGATCTTTTTTTACTTTCGCTCTTAATCTTTTGTCTTCCTCTTTCTGACATTTTCTGTCTCTTGATGTATGTTTTCTCTCCTTTCTCTGAATTTTTCCGTTCTCCTCTCCTACGTTTTCCTCTCTTTCTCCAGCAATTCTCTTTTCTCTCTTGCCACCTTTCTCTCTCTGTATCTCCATTTCCCCTTTTTTCTGGCTACCATCTTCGTTTTTTGTCCCTCTTCCCGTATTTCCTCCTTTACTTATCTTTCCCCTTCTGTCTCGCCCAATCCAACCTCCCCTCCTCCAGGCCCCAGTGAAGTCACTCAGACGAATATTGTCCAGAGATAAAAAAAAAACATCCCCGTGGATCCCTTAATGTGTTCCCCAGAAACTGGGGAGGGTCCTTCAACAGAAGGTATGTAATGGTAATGTACAAGAAAGAAAATACATAATCTGTTTATATACGAGAGAGACATTAGGAGGAGACAAGCATTGAAATTCAGGGGCGAGTCAAAACAAAGAGCCCACCTTAAAGACTCTTTCCCCCCTTTTATTCCTGCTTATAATCTTAACTCTCGTCAAGCTTAAATTTTGTCGAGTCTTTATCCCCCAACAATTTTTTTTTATCCTGTACCCCAACTAATCTAAGGAATCAACAAAAAAAAATCTATTGAGAGGCTTAAAAGCTTTAGAAAAAGATTGAAGGAGTCAAAAAAAAAATCCCTGAGGGGGTTACACTCGTTACTAAAAGGATATTGAATTCGCTGAGAGCAAGGTAACTTCATTGTCCCGTCTGTCTAAAAATCCCTTTTTGATGATTGTAACAGCAATACTTCGCATCCAATTTTATAATTCATCCTTGGTTTGTTGATACATTTGGATTTATCAATAGTAAAAATAAAATAAAAAATACTAATAATAAGAGAGATTATCAAAGATACTTGAGACTTTCGCACATTCAGAGTCTCTCAAATGGAACAGAGGAATATGGATGTGTCTTTATAGGATAATCTGTACTATTTATTTCAAGTGTGGAGGGTATATGTATTTGCACTAGACATTTACGTGGATGTACATATATAGGCAAAAGTAAATATGACAAGTGTGGGGTACATGTGAAAAAAAATGACAACTAATATAACATTTCGGTATTACAGACAGAGAAAAAAAAAGAACTTATTTTGGACGAATCGTTGTACACATATTGCCCCACTCTGACAAGGGTGTCTTGTGTGGATTTAAAGGGTCTAATCAGGTAAAAAAAAGGGGAGGTAAAGTACATGTGAAAAAATTCCATTCACAGGATATTTCGCAGGTGGGAGACTTGTACACATGACTGAGAGAGGAGATTTGCTCACAAAAGAAAATATAATGGGATGATGAAAATAATAAGAATGAAAGGCACAAAAAAAATATTAGATGGAGAAGGATTTAGAAATAAGACACGCTGACTGATACGTGATCATTATTGATTCTCAACTTCAAGCCTCTCTCTCTCTCTCTTTCTCTCTCTCTCTAGCTTTTTCTCTTTCTCTTTCACCCTCTCCCTATTTATTTATATTTCTCCGGCTTTTACTCGTTTTCCCTCATTATTTATCTATTTTTTTCTTTTTAATTTAATTTCTTCTTTCTTTAGCGCTCTTTCTCTCTTACATTCTATTTCTTCAGTTTTTTCTCTCTTTTTATTTTGCTTCTTTTACTGAACTTCTCTTTTTCTTCTCTCTATTTCTCTATTTTTTCCCAATTTTTCTCGCTTTCTATATTTTTTAATTTCTATTCCTCTTTATATTTATTATTTATCTTGCTCTCTTTCTATTTTTATCTCGCTCTCCTTCTATTTTTATTGTTTTATCTCGCTCGCTCTCTTTCTTTTTTTATTTTTGTTATCTCGCTCTCTTTCTATTTTTATTTCTCTCTCTCTTTATATTTTTTCTTGCTTTCTGCATTATATTGAGTTTTGCTTTAAATCCCTCTCTGTCTCTCCTTCTCACTCTTAGTCGTTCTTGCTCTCTCTTTCTCTCTCTTGCTCTCTCTCTCTTTCTCTCTCTCTCTTGCTCTCTTTTGCTCTCTCTCTTTCTCCCACTTTCTTTCTCTTTCTCTCTATTTCCACCTTTCTCACGTCACTGTTACTATTTCTGCTCATGTTACTCTCCATTTTCCCTTTCCCCCTCTCAATTCATCAATCTCGGTTTCTACCCCAATGATTTTCTTTCTCTCTATTTGTCTCTCTCTCTCTCTCAATGCGGTTCCCTCTCTCAATTTTTAGCACTCTCCCTCTCTGTATTTCCCCCAAAATACTCGCTCTCTCTCCAAGCGGTTCCTTTTCTCAATTTTTAGCACTCTCTCCGTGAATTTCTCTCTCTCTCTCTCTCTCTCTCTCTCTCTCTCTCTCTCCATGTGTCTTTCTCTCTCCGCGCCTATATACCTTTGAGGCAACTTTCATAACAAGGGATTGGCAATTGGCACTTTGGCACGCTTCCGTTATGGCCCTCATCCTGAAGCCGTTCGCGTTCTCTCTCTCTCTCTCTCTCTCTCTGTATTTCTCTCTCTCCTCTCTCTCATTCTCATTCGCTCTCTCATTTTAAAAAATGTGTTCTGACGCCTATGAAATATCCGCCGTAACTCATGTCACACACAGCCACCCCCTGCCTCCCTCATTGGAAGTGCCGACAAAATACATTCAAATCATTATTTTTAGTTCTAAAAAAATTGCCCAAGAAAAAAGTTTTTTCCTCTTCTCAGCCTTGAAATGGGAAGATGATGAGAGATGGTGAAAAACGACACAAGCCATTAACTAACACCGAAGACACCCCTCTTGATTCAATAATAATAACAATAATGACGTGGAAGTACCATCCCAAAAAGAATTTAATGATTATACGAGGGGAAAAAAATGGGAATCTTGATGTAATAACAATAAAAAATGGAGCCGCCGATGCGATGAGGAGATATGTGGTCTTTATTGGGACTTGCCAAAATGAAATGTATTTTTTCTGGGTGATCCCCTCTTCTGCTTCTATTACTGGGGATGAATCTAACTTCTTTTTTTACAGGCACAAAAAAAAAAGCAGAAATGACACAAAAAAACTATTCCTTGGAACATGTAACAATGTACACCCGAAAATGTACTTGTAGCTAATGGGGAAATGTAAAAAAAATGGAGGATAACAATGCCGTCAAATATCACAAGAATGCCGTACCGAAAAGTTTTACAGTGTCCCCTTCCGAATTATTACAATGCCCCAATCACAAAGAATCACCGAAAATTCACTGGCACAATGAGGCTCCGACGAAATAATCACAAAGCCAAAAAAAAGAGGAGCTATTTCAAAGCCCAAAAAGAAACTAAAATAAAAAAAAACTTAATAAAAAAAAAGGAATTATTACAAAGCCGAGCGGAAAGGTAAAAGGCACAACACCGAAAAAAACACACGAACCAGAAAAAATGCATCCAATAAATAAAAATACCCGGAACCACCGGTAAATTTTCCCTTTGAGTCTCGTCACGCTTGATATTTACCAGGCCTTATAATACACACACAACGGCTTTTTTTTATCCTGTACCAAACCTTACTGCAGTCTATATTCAGAAAGGGAGAGAAAAATTCCCAATAATGACACAACCATCCCTAATAAATTTAATTCCTCTAAAAGGAATTCCTACAGGGGACATGTCCCAACATGTCAGTGCCGTATTAAATGGGGAAATTCCATTTGATTGGACGACGCACAATCTCATTAGGCCATTGAGGTAAATTCCAGGTAATAATAGGTTCATGTTCATGCATTGACATACATATATATAATTTAATGCTAAAGTAGGTACATACATATATACTATGGATATACGCAGTAGGTAAATTGAACACTAATTGCAAACTGCTCCCACTCGTAATTATTAAAAGGTCGGGAAAGTGTGGTTGTATTTGCTAACCGTCGTTAAAGCCAAACAAAAACAAAGCCAAAATATTAATGAGATTTTTTTTGCAGGGACTCTTTCTCCTTGTGTGAGTGTGCTTTGCTCTCTTTCATTGTTTTCCTCTTTCTCCTCTATCCTCTTTGTCAATCTTTTTCTAGTTTAATAATATTTTTAATAGTTAAGATTTTAATTTTAATATTTTAATATTTTTTTTCTTCTCACGCTCTTGTTTTTCTCTATGCCTTAGTTTTTTCTCTTACTGTCCATATATTTATTTTTATTTTAGCACAATTTTTCTTTCTTTCTGTCTCTATTTTCTCCATCTCTCTGCATTTTGTTGCCTTCTTTTTCTGCCTTTTCACCCTCTCCTTATTTTTCCTCCCTCTCTCTTTATTTTTTTTCGCACTCGTTATGTTTCCTCGGTCTCTCTCTATTTATTTCTTCTCTTTCCCGTTATTTTTCCTCGCTCTCTCTCTCTTTATTTTCTCTCTCTATTTTCTCTCTCTTTTAATTTCCTCTCTTTATTTTCTCTCTCTTTTAATTTCCTCTCTTTATTTTCTCTCTTTCTTTATTTTTTCTCTCTCTCCTTAATTTCCCCTCCTTATTTTCTCTCTTTCTTTATTTTCTCGCTCTCATTATTTTCACTCTTTTTGTATTTTCTCGCTCTTCCTTCATTTTCTCTCTTTGCCTTTATTTTCCTTCGCTCTTTAATTTGCATCTCTCTCTCTCTTTATTCTGTCTCCTTATTTTCTCTCCATCTTTTCTTTATTCTTTCTCTCTCTTTCTTTCCGCAATTCTTTTCTCTCTCCCTTTATATCTGCACTTTTCTCTGTGCCTTAATTCTGTCTCGTTTCGCTTTTGCTTGTGTCTCTTTCCTTATTTTGATTTTCGTGACATTGTTCTTATTCTCTTTCATTACTTCTGTCTCCGTGTCAAGATTTTTCTCTCTCTCTCTCATTTTCTCTGTCTTCTTCTGCTTTTTCTCTTTGGGCATGTTTCTGCATTATCCTCTATCTTTCTACATTTTTTCCCTCTCTCTCTCTTCTTTGATTGGAGATCCAAAAAAAAAACAAAAGAAAAAAGATAATGGACAATGTGCCAAGATGTCCTTGGCAAGGTTTACCTTAATGTTGGCCCCAGTGATAATGGTCGTGACGAGCACTTCCCTATTGCTAATTGATTACTTTATCGGCTACTTCATAATGGAAAATCTCTATACGTTTATGAATTACATTCCAGTGTACAGGACCAACTATATGCAGAGACATATGTACCTAACATTCAGTAAACGGGCGTCAAATGAAATGGAATTCACACCTGGGGTAAATTGTGCCTAAAAAAACCTGCATTTTCCTCCCTCTTACAAAATATGTTACACCTTTTCATTTCGGTGGGCAGATATTTTTAATAACCTTTTCACCATTGTACCCATTTACCCCTTTCGCACCCCCACTTTGACCAACTGAGTATATATGTACATACCTCATATAACTCCGTCCATCTTTGATTTTCTTCTAGGAATAATGAAAGTGGGAAAAAAAGGACTTGACCAAGTACCTTTTGGTTGCAATTTGCAGTTAATTAAAATTTAAATGGCCTAAAGATGGCCGTAGGTTGATAAGGAGAATGGGTTAGGTCCTTCTCACCATTCATTGTTGCTCCCTACGAATTTGTTTTCTTTTTTACTCAATTTTTTCCTCTTTATAGTACTACTGGATATAATCATTCTCATTACACTTCAATAAAGTACAGTGTAAAATCATAAATATTTAGAAGAAAAAAAAGAAAAGGGGAAAACTCCCAATATTGATGAGTGTCCTCTTGTAATGTGTCGAGATAGATCAGTTAATCAGGCAAAGGTTATTTGCTCACACCAAGCATGCACGGAGAATTTTAATTACTAGAAAAAAAGGGTTAGGTGAGATTCTCTCTCTCTCTCTCTTTCTCCGTCTCTCTCTCTTTGTCTCTCTCTCTCTATCTCTCTCTCTCTCTTAACATAGAATGTCACCGAAACCCAGTTGCCCTCGTGTACTACATGACCATTATGGAAGAAGGCGAGAGAGGATGGAATGAATGAGGCTTTTGAATGAAAATATATTAATATTTACAAACCCTTTGGTGTGGCCTGTATTTATTACAATGTTACAATCATCTACATATAATTTTGTAGAAGTCAAGTGTGTTTGTGTGTGTGTGTGTTTGGATCAACAAACAAAAAATCCCACGTCCACTTGATTCGATAAAATAATCACATTATTATTCTCAATTCTCCAACCATTGGAATGCTTATATATGTTGAATGATAATAAACTCTCATAAAATTTATTATGTAACATTAATTATAAATCTAATAAGGAGAGAATATCGTGCTCTGGTAACAAGCAGTGCACAGGTGTGTGCCTTTCTATGTACATTGTTCCTTATTATGCATATGGGTATACACCTCCGTTATATAGTAGGTTGGGTCCTCAAGGTGTAGTTAGTCGTTTGTTGTTCAAAATTTTTTTTCTCTATCTCTTCGTATCCTATTATCGTCTATAGAGAATATAGATTTTGCTAACTGCAACCAACTACTACTATTACTATTTGATGGTTGTTAAAAGTAATAAAATGGTTTTTTTTCACTGTGTTAAGTAAGTACAACGTAATCATAATGATACGTGAGCGCGTGAGTTACATAGTTTGGTTGTTTAGTTGTCCACCTTTTAACCATATATCAAGGCACGGCGACATACATTTTTTTTTGGACTTGGAAATGCTCAGAGGGGGGAATTGAAAATGGGTGGGGGAGAAAGCGATACAGAGACAAAGAGAGAGAGAGAAATAGAAAAATATGGAGAAAGAGAGAGAGAGAAAGAGAGAGAAAAATAGAAAGAAAGAGAGAAATAAAAAAAGAGAAAGAAAGAGAAAAATAGAAAGAAAGAGAGAAATAAAAAAAGAGAAAGAAAGAGAAAAATAGAAAGAAAGAGAGAAAAATAGAAAGAAAGAGAGAAAAATAGAAAGAAAGAGAGAGAAAAATAGAAAGAAAGAGAGAAATAAAAAAAGAGAAAGAGACAGAAAAATAGAAAGAAAGAGAGAAATAAAAAAAGAGAAAGAGACAGAAAAAAACAGAGAAAGAGAAGGAGAGAAAGAGAAGACGAATGCGGGGAAATATGATGAAGTTTGAGAAGAAAAACAAAGAGACAGAGAGGGACAAGAATTACAGAAGGCAAAGAGGGAGAAGAACATCAAAAATGGAAGAGAAAGCGAGAGTGAAAATAGCGAGAGAGAAGATAAATTGGGATATTGAAACAGGATAAAGGAGACAACTAGAGGGATTATTCAAAGTTGTCAAAGATAAAGTTCGGAAAATAAAATAAATAAGGAAACAAAGGTCAAGTCGAGAATACGGAGAGAGGTCAACCCGAGAAAAAGGAGATAAAATTCAAACAAAGAAAAAGGAGATAAAGTTCAAACAGAGAAAATGGAGACAAAGTTCAAGCAGAGACAGAAAGAGACAAAGTTCAGACACAGAACAATACGAGACAAAGTTCAATACAAAAAGGAGGCAAAATTTATAAAGGGAAAAAGGAGACAAAGTTCAATAAAAAAGGACGCAAAAAGCAGAAAGGGAAACAAGAGACAAAGTTCAATGAAAAAGGAGGCAAAATCAGAACGAGAAAAAAGAGACAAAGTTCAATGAAAAAGGAGCCAAAATTCAAAAGTAGAAAAAGGAGACAAAGGCCATGCATAGAAAAAATAGCCTACGAGAGAGAAAACATTGAGAAATACAGAGGGAAAACGAAAGCCAGAGAAAGAGAAATAAATGGACAGCAATAAAGTTAGACATAAATGGAGAAATATAAGGAAAGAGACAAGAAGACAAAAAAGGAGAAATGTAAGGAAAGAGACATAAAGACAAAAAAGGAGAAATGTAAGGAAAGAGACATAAAGACAAAAAAGGAGAGCCAGCGAAAGAGAGAGAGAAATAACCCAAATTAAAAAAGAGATAGAACGAGAGAGCAACAGTGAGCCAAATAGAAATACGCTAAACTCAAAGAGAGAGAGAGAGAAAGAAAGAAATAAAATGAATAAATACAATCCAAGAGAGGAAAGGAGAGCGAAGAAAAATAAAAAAGGGTGTTGGTATCTCAATAATAAGAGGACTTGTTGGAGCACATGTAATAATAATAATATTCACCCCTTTAAACATGAAAGAATGGAATTGGCTATAATTTTAAATGCTAAAATACACCATGGGAGCAAGGCCTGCCTAGGAGTAGTAGATATAGTAGTAATAGTAGTAGTAGTAGTCATCCTCCACTTTCCTCATAGTGATACCTGTTGACTCTTGCCAATCCCAAAGATAATGGGGAAACTATTAAAAGTGAGGTTGCAATCTACAATAGCTCATCGTTAATATTACAATTGAGAAAAAGGAAACCCTTTTACTGTGTCGAAGAAGGGAGAAAATAAAAGGGAAAAGACAAAAGCGACAAGTCAAAAGGGGGGAAATTATGTCTACGGGCTTCAAATTTTGAAGATAGGACTCCAACACAGCCTGCGGGCTGTAGTATTCAGATTTATTTCCTTTGACAACCCTGTTTTTCTCCATGTGACAACCCTCATATAGGGAAAAGGTAGCTGGGAGTAACAGTTAAAATACACGCCTTTACCATCGTCAGTAGGGATTTTTTTGAGGGCATATACATATACGTATGGATGTGAATACATATGTGTAACACTATTTTTTTCTCAACTTTCCAAACACCCATCCCCTTCGGCGGTTATCCCGTATATATCCTCATATTTTTGTAGTAAGTTGTAAGTAGGAAAAACTTTCGCCTCACCCCGTAGTTAAACACATGTGGATTTTGAAAGACATCCTTTACCTCACTCTCTCCCTTATTTCTCTCTCTCTCCTTCTCTTACAAACTTCCTTTGGACATCTTATTCTCTTTTACTCTCTTTCTGTCTTTTCTTTCCTAATTTTTTCGTGATTTTCTTCTCCAGGTTTTTTTTATTTTGTCCTTCCTTCCCGCCTTTCCTGTTCTATTTCTTCTCCATTTGTTCTCTGATTCTTCCTCTGTTTTCCTCACTATATTTTTGTTTGTTTTGTCGCCTTAATTTCCACTCTGTTTGTTTTGTTCTTTGGATTTTTTTCTCTTTTCCTATCTCTGAATTTTTTCTCTTGCTATTTCTCTACATTTTTCCTCTTGTTCTTTCTCTAGACTTTTTCTCTTGCTCTTTCTCTGCATTTTTGTCTCGTTGTTTCTCTGCATTTTTGTCTCTTGTTGTTTCTTTGCATTTTTGTCTCTTGTTGTTTCTCTGCATTTTTTTTCTGTTGCTATTTCATTGTATTTTTTCTCTTGCCCTTTTTCTGAATTTTTCTCATGCTCTTTCTCTTCATTCTTTTCACTTGTTCTTTTTCTGCATTTTTGTCTCTTGGTCCTTGTCTAAATTTTTTCCTCTTGTTCTTTCTCTAGACTTTTTCTCTTGCTCTTTCTCTGCATTTTTGTCTCGTTGTTTCTCTGCATTTTTGTCTCTTGTTGTTTCTTTGCATTTTTGTCTCTTGTTGTTTCTCTGCATTTTTTTTCTGTTGCTATTTCATTGTATTTTTTCTCTTGCCCTTTTTCTGAATTTTTCTCATGCTCTTTCTCTTCATTCTTTTCACTTGTTCTTTTTCTGCATTTTTGTCTCTTGGTCCTTGTCTAAATTTTTTTCTCTTGCTCTTTTTCTGCATTTTTTATCTTGCTCTTTCTCTGCATTTTTGTCTCGTGTTCTTTTTCTGCATTTTTGCTTAATTTTTTCCCATAATTTTTGGCTCTCCTTCTTCCTTTTTTCATCTCCCTCGTATTTTCTCCCTGTTCCTCTCTACTCTTGCTGTCTATATTTCCCCTATTTATTCTTTAATCTCTGTTTTTCTGTCCTGTTCCTCGGCTTTCTTTTCTCTCTCTTTTCATTTCTTCTCTAATTTTAATTTTTCTCTCTATTTTCCTTTTCTCTCTACTTTTAATTTTGCTATATTTTTCTCTCTATTTTTTTTCTCCCTACTTTTAATTTTGCTGTGTTTTTCTCTCTATTTTCCTTTTCTCTCTACTTTTTATTTTTCTCTCTATTTTCCTTTTCTTCTTTTAATTTTACTATTTTTATCTATTTCCCTCTCTACGTTTTCTGTCTATAATTTGCATTTCCATCTCCTTCCCACCTTCATTTTTCTTTTCTTTTATCTACTCTCCCTCTTTTTTCTCTATATTTCCCTCCTTATGACACTCTGAATCCCATTTGTCTGTATTCCTCTCCTCCCCTCAATTTCTACCTCTTCAACGGGCTATTTTTACTATGCCTGTTGCACTCTTTCCTCCATTCTCTGTCATTTGTCTCTGTGTCACTCCTTCGTCCTCCCCATCTTTCTTCACCTCCGTCTCCTTCTCTTTCGTAGTCTCTCTGTCATTGTCTCGTCTCCTCCCAGTCCTTCTCACTCTCCCTCTTTCACTCCCTCAACAGTTCCTGTTTACTACTCCTGCTGCCAACAATTACCAGGCAAAAGAAGCCAGTCAACCTCATCTTTATCCTCACACATAGGAAATGTACATCTCCACATACATACATACATACATATTACATATCTACACATACATAAATACACACATATACATACATACATATTTATGTAGGCTACATGTAATTATACCCAAAGAGTCCCAGCCTGCCCAATCCCCTAAAATTTTTGTTATCGTCCCTTCAAGCCCATAGATTTGGTCCCGACCATGACAGCGTATGGAGCAACAAGGGCTCTTTTTTTCTCCCTCAGGAACAATCTTCACCATAACAACGAGCCAAATACTATACAGGCCTATCTATAGGCACATGTCCTCCCCGTATATAGGTAGAACTTTTTCCGACCCAAAATACATTGTAAGGCAGAAAAACAGATTTTTTTGGGGGGAGGGAATAAAAGGACGCATAGAACCATAAAGATCCTGTAAAAAGGACTGTTGTACAGGAGCTCCTTCGAACCGAGTCAACATTTGGCTCTAGAAAAAAAAAACCTTCAAATATACAATTGTTTGAACTGTTTGAAGGGAAAAAATGGGTTTTATATTTTTTTTCTTCCACATCCCCTGCCCATTTGGGTCTTGACTGACTAGTGCCTTTTTTTTGTAGTTTCAACAATGCCCCTCCTGTCCCCAGGTGCCTCTTCATAGGGTTTACATACGGAGAGATGAAATCCCGCGCAAGTGTCTTTTACTACAAGGTCTTTCTTACTACAGCCCCTTGACTATTTTGGTAATAGGATCCCCTTTTAAACAGTGGGCTAGACTGTGGAAATGATTTTCGTCCTCGTGTTTGACAGGGGAAATGCAAAATTTTGATTTAGAGATGAGATAAAATGTAACAAAACGAAATTAAAAACCAATAAAATGTAACAAAACATAATTAAAAGCCAATAAAATGTAACAAAACAAAATTAAAAACCAATAAAATGTAAAAGAACAAGATTAAAAATGAATTAAATTAAATTTAAAAGAGCCAAAAATGCTATGAATAAAAACGAATTAAATTAAATTTAAAAGAGCTAAAAATGCCATGATTAAAAATGAATTAAATTAAATTTAAAAGAGCTAAAAATGCCATGATTAAAAACGAATTAAATTAAATTTAAAAGAGCTAATAATGCCATGATTAAAAACGAATTAAATTGTTAAAAGAGCAAAAAATGCCATAGTTAAAAGACATAATTAAAATATAAAAATGTAATGTACTTACAAATAAAATCAAGTGTTATCTCCTCCTTCTGGCCCAATCACGGCCCTCTTGACGTCCGACTTCAATTCGTATTTCCAATGATAAAAGCTTACATGACGGCAATGAGATCTGTCTCATTGTCCTCTCCTGCAACTCATAATGAGAGGTGACCAGAGGAATCTGTGGAAAAAATATATAAAAATTAATATAGGTAGAAATATTACTATGTATAGATATACCTTGTAAGATCATATTCGTTTTGGTCCATTTTTTCCTTTTACAAATTCTAATTTTCAAAAAAAGCGCCAAAATAAAAGCTTTAGAAAAAATCTTCTATGACCCAGATCAGCTTAAAATATAATTGATTCCCTACAATTTTGCCCCGCAATATAGCTTATAGCCTTGTTATCCGAGAGATTATCCTAGCAATTTCATGCAAAATCTTTTTTTTTTACCCCAAAATACATTGTATAGGGTCCTAAATCATTTTTGGAGTAAAAAAGGATGTAAGGCCTTCACAATTAAGGGGGAAAATGGTTTTATTTCTTTCAGTTTTATTTTTCCTTTATTTTTTTTCTTCCTCACAAGACATACCCATATTGTATCATCAACAATGGCTCTTGTATACCCGGATACCCCATGATGGTCGTGGGGGAAGATAAAAATCCCGCACTGTCCCACTACCACCAAAGCCTTTCTGAATACAAGTCCCTTTACTATGTCAGTAAGAATCCTTCTTTTAAACAGTTTAAGGTAGTAAAAATCTTCTGGGTCTGGGGCCACAATAAACTAAGTGGATATACAGGCTTTTTGGGATGGGGAGGGTGAGGGGAGTATTGTGTCTGTTGCTGTCTAACCACTTTAACTAGTGCATGTGTCCGTCCAAAAAAGAAACAGATTTTCTTCCTTCTCTCTCTCTCTCTCTCTCTCTCTCTCTCTCTCTCTTTCTTTCTTTCTAAAGGCGTAATCATACACAGTGTATAGATGACTGGCACAGAAAAGGTCTTCTTTAGTATCGTTGAAATCCATCTAAATCTGGAAAATTTCATGCTCTTTTTTTTCTTGTCTCTCTCTCTCTCTTGCTCTCTCTTGTTCTCTCTCTCTTGCTCTCTCGCTTTCTCTCTCTCCTTTTCTTTCTCTCTCTCTTCCTCTTTTTCTCTCTTTCCATCTGTCTTTCTTTTTTTCTCTTTCTCCTCTTTCTACCTCTTTTGCTCTCTTCCTATTTCTTTCTTTCTCTCTTTTGCAAAATCTTTCTCTCTCTCTTTCTCTCTATTTCTCTCTTTTGCTCGCTCTTTTGCTCGCTCTTTCTCTCTATTTCTCTCTTTTGCTCGCTCTTTCTCTCTATTTCTCTCTTTTGCTCGCTCTTTCTCTCTATTTCTCTCTTTTTCTCGCTATTTTTCTCTCGATTTTACTGTTTTGCTTGTTCTTTCTCTCTTTATCTCTCTTTTGTTGTTGTCCCTCTTTCTTTCTCTCATTCTGTCGAGTTCTCTCTCTCTCTCTGATTTGCTTGCTATTTCTTTTTTTGCCTATCTCGTTTGTTTGTCCTTTTTCTGTATTTCTCTTTTTTTCTTGCTTTTTCTCTCTATTTGTCTCTCTTTTGCTTGTTGCTTTTCTCTATTTGTCTCTGTTTTGCTTACTGTTTTATTCTATTTGTCTCTTCTGCTTGCTAATTCTCTCTATTTCTCTCTCGTTTCTTTGCTCTTTTTCTCTATTTTTTCTGGGTCTTTCTGTCTCTATTTCTCTCGTTTTTTCCTACTCTTTCTCTCTGTTTCGCTCTCTCTTTTGCTTGCTGTTTTTCTCTGTTTAGATTACTCTTTCTTTCTATGTCTGTCTCTTGTGCTGGTCGTTCTCTCTCTCGTTTGGTGTCCTGGTTGACTCGAGCAATTCCGTACATAATTGTGTTTTCCGTCTTTTTTATACTTTTTCTGGGTTTGTTTGTAAAAAAAAAAAGCCTGTCGCCCACACTTTGTATGATGCGTCTACAGAGTATCTGTTGCTACTTAGCATCGCCCAAATGTACGGGCATATGGATATAATGGACATTTTGTTTGTATGTACATATCTATCTGTATTCCTGCTTTATGGCCGTCACCACAATTTAGGACTCAAGTTTAAAACCATTATATGGCATCCATCTCTTCCTCTCTCTCTCTCTCCGTATTTTTCTGTCTGTAAGTACATACAATCTCTCTCTCTGACCTATGCAACCATTAAGACATGTCATTTCTTTGGCTACGGAGCTAACAAGAAAAGTCGCACAGAGGGAATCCCCTCAAAATGTATACCTATTCTTATACGAAATAATCTGTTTTTTCCTTTCCTGTCCAAAATTCTTTTGTTGGAAAAGTCCTCTCTGTTCTCCTTTGGCTCAGTGGAGGAATTTGTACACATTTGATACATCCAACACATTTTTCTCTCCTTTAATACCAATGTCTTTCACGTTTGACACGTTTTTGTGGCGAAAAAGGTTCAAACAAATTTTTTGGGAAAGCTTTTTTTTTTGACGGGAACTCAAAGAAGACAGCTTGAGAGAGAGAGAGAGAGAGAGAGACTGAGAGCGAGACATGGAGACGACTAATAGAGGGAGGTGGACAGAGGGGAAAGAGAGAGAAATGGAAACCCAAAGAGCTCAACATTAAACTCTGCCCTCTGCGTGCCTAATAACTGCCATTTTCTTCAAACTTAACCTTATTCTTTTCATGTTATTTCCGCTCTCTCTCTCTCTCTCTCTCTCTCTCTCTCTCTCTCTGTCATCATTTCCTTCATAGCCCGTGTCGGATTTCACCTTCATTTCATTTTGTTTTGTTTTTGTATTTTTTTTGTATGTCTCGCCCACCTCTAATCTCTCTCTCTCTCTAGGTTTCCCTCTTTTCTCTCTTTAATTTCCTCTCATCTTCCCCGTCATATTGACTCAGTTTCATCTCTGATGTAGGCAAAGAATCCTCAAAAAAAAAGTCTCCCCTCCTTTCCCTCATGCTTTTTTGGTGTCAATTGTTCTGGTAATTGCTATGAGTTCCCTGCTCTCTTTATGTACACAAATGTACCGTCTACACCCACATGAATATACCCATTGGTCATTTGCGGTTGGAGAAGAAAATACGAATTTGTAGTATTGAATGGGAGAAAAACAAAAGGGGAAAAAATGTACAAAAATTGTTTAATTTTATGGATAATGTTTTGGGGATGGAAATTAAATAAATTTCCTTTTTTTCCCTTCTCTCTCTCTCTCTCTCTCTCTCTCTGTTTTCGTTATATTCCAACAATTTATACAAATGCTTCCTCCTTTTCCCTCATCCACTACAGCATTGCCTTCTTTGGGCATTTTGGATAAAAGTCACCTCATAAGTCAGCATACCAAACAGGATTTTAGGGGCATTAAATCAGTGCCCAGCTTTTTCTTCTTCTTCTCTTTTTACCCCTTTTAACGTCAAGGAAACACATACATTTTATCATGTATTAACCCTTTCCACATGTCCAACCATTTGATATATTTGGAGGAGGGGAAGAAATTGGAGAGAGGAAATGCCAAAACTGAAAGTATGCGCTTTCTTTTATCTGATGCGAGACAGACAGAGAGAAAGAGAGAGAAGAGAAAAAGAGAGAGAGAGAAAAGAGAGAGAGAGAGAGAGAGAGAGAAAAGAGAGA